>NQII01014456.1:15448-32148 GCA_002778355.1 Clitarchus hookeri | reverse complement strand
CTCCAAACAGAAAGGTGACTTCGAGAATGGGTTCAATTGGAGTCCCGAACTGTTTCGTGTGCGACATATACGCAACTACGCTCCGAGGACCTACTATCTCGAATATCTGAACAACGTACCCATCCATGGAGGTTTCTACACCAATGATATCCAGTCTATGAAGTTCCCAGACGTGTATTTGATCGATAATGTACCCAAACGACATAGCGGAAGTGAGTAAATCAAGTGGTGGTGTTTCCCTGCCTGCAACAATTCTTGGGTCGATGAAATGGACATCGAGAAGCGAACTCGCCATGGAAGAGGATTATGTATATAAAAACTTTTGTTCAAGGGATTATGTGTTTCCTCATGTTGTATATATTACCTAATAAAATTAGTTATTTTTAAGATAATATGTTGTGTTTTATTTCTTTTTTAAAAGTTTGACCTTAAAATTAAAAATATTATCCGTAAATACTTTGTTTGGTGGTATATGCTAAAAAAAAACAAATAACAATAGTGTCCAATACTGGCAAAATGTTTGTTAAAGTAGTAATTCAGTGGCCTATGGGCATATACCATCGATTGGTATTGGTGGAGGGATAATTTCTGTTATGTAAGGTCAATGATTAATTTGGGCAGAGGTTAGTTAGGGTTGTAGGGTGGGGTAACATGTGCTTAGATTTTTAAGAAATGTTTTTTAATTTTTTACGAGTTTTAATTTCAAGGTCACACGAGTCAAGGTAATTATTCAATGTCAAGATCATAGGTGAAGGCCATATATCAAGGTCATGGGTAAATCAATGGGTCAAAGTTTTGGCTATGGGTAAAGGTCAAGGTCATGGGTTAAGGTTAAGGTCAAGGTCATGTGTTAAGATCAAGATTATGGGTTAAGGTCAAGGTTATGGGTTAAGTAAAAGTTATGGGTTAATGTCAAGGTCATGTGTTAAGGTCAAGGTCATGGATTAATGTCAAGGGCATGTGTTTAGGTCAAGGTCATAGGTCAAGGTCATGCGTTAATGTCAAGGTCATGGGTTGAGGTCAATGTCATGAGTTAAGGTCAATGCCATGGGTTAAGGTTAAGGTCATGGGTTAAGGTCAAGGTCATGGATTAGGTCAACATCATGGGTTAAGGTCATGGGTTAAGGTAAAGGCCATGGGTTAAGGTAAAGGCCATGGATTAAGGTAAAGGCCATGGGTTAAGGTTAGCAGGCATTCACACACGTTACACAGCGACTTCAGGAAACAGGCACGGTTCAGCGTCGATGTGGACATGGTCCACCGAGAACTGTCCGCACCCCGCAGTTTGAAGAGGCGGTCTTAGGCTGGTATTCATAGTCACTTTTGCAATGGAGATGAGTCACATTCGGTACGCATTTTGTTTTGGCAAGAAAACGAGATTCTTAAACGATTAGCAAGTTGTTTGCGTGTTGGTTACAGCTGCGGGTCACTTTCAAAGTTACGAGAGGTCTTGACTTTCCTTGAACAACTCGCATCCCGCTAACCTCTCCTTGTACTTAAAAAATGGCACACGCCTTACTTATTTTCGATAATTGAGATACAGTGCACTAGCAGATACAATTATTTTTAAGTGGTGACAAACTGTTCCTGAATCACACAAATGGAGCGGTGTAAAATAATACAGTAAATTAAAAAACTTACCTCAAAAACCGGTGGATTATGTACGATTATATTTATCTGTTACCTACTCGCTCGTCTTATCGTTGTTTGATGCATGACAAGTATTATTCTTAATGACCACCAAGTAAATGTGTTAAAATAATCTCGGCGAAATCAGGAATATAACCAGTATCATACATATTTCTATGCTTTTACGAGTACATTTTTTTTTCCAGGAAGGAACTTTCCACGAATTCTATGGAAGTATATGTAAAATTTTCAATTCATTTTCGTTGTTTGTGCTGCTAATGAAGTGTTTTGGAGGAAAATAATGTAAGTTCCGTAGTGTTGGAGTTGCAAGGAGTATAATAATGAAAATTAGAACATTTTTTCTGGATCGAGATTTGAACTTACATTAAGTTATGATAAGACTACCAAGTAACCTGTTTACCTTAACCATACCACTACCAAGCACATATTACTAGAACAGCAGAATTTCCACATCATTATATATTCCAAGTAGTTTGCTTATGGTGACTTTGGGACAGGATTCAGGATTCCGGATTTGAATCCGTCCACCATATTGGTAGGCGCAGCCGATGGCCATATTGGTCGGTGCAATTTTCACCATATTGGTAGGCGTCACAGCCAGGGCGGCCATGTTGGTCGGTGCAGGCCGCCATCTTGGTAGGCGTCACAGCCAGGGCGGCCATGTTGGTCGGTGCAGGCCGCCATCTTGGTAGGCGTCACAGCCAGGGCTCGATGCCATGTTGGAGGTTCTTTCCCTGACATCTCTAAAAACTATTTTCATAAAAATTATTCTAATAGAAATTATTGAAAAAATTATTTTAATAAAAAATATTTTAATAAAAAAATTATTTTAGTAAAAATTTATAAATATTTAACATGTACCACCACCCATCCCCTTACCACCACACCCCTTACCATTCTTAACCCCTTAAACAAACCTTGAACTTGCCATATGACCTTGACCTTAAGCCCTGTGACCTTGAACCATCACTTTAACCCCTGTAACCGTGAAATAAAAAAATCGTGAAAATGTAAAACAATTCTTAAAAGTTTAAGAACATATATTAACAAACCCGCACTTCATCACAATTTATTTCTGATGAACCAAGGACTTTTACAATAAAGAGTTCAGCATTTTTTACCATTTATTCATCAAAAGGAGTAACACCAAAATTCGTCAAAAGTTTTCCTGAGGAAAATGCTGTTTTAAAAGCCATTTGTTTAGTCTCTACTCGCTTGTTGTATCACGGCCTGTTAAACTGTGTGCAGCAATTAATGTGGATAAAATAATGTCGTCCATATTTTCCATCATATTGTGAAGAGGTATGTATAGAACATATGCTCGCGTGACTTTGATTATTCACAGTTCCTTAAGACCGCTTTCTTGAAAAGTTGCTTTAAAATGATAAAGTGCAGAGACCATGGCACCTGTGTCAGCTGATGCAATCATAACTCTTTCAGCAGAGCCAGTTTCAATAATGTTTCTATGTGTTTTACGATCCTATTATCCGCTTATTCACATGCATAATGCAATTATGGTACCAAACTTACAGAACCGGCAACTAGTTTCAAGCATACTTTTGGGGTATGTTTGTGACCGCCTCCCAAATACAAAGGTTTTTCGGTGTTTCCCTGATTTATAATCCAATCAATGAACAGTTCTTGAAAAATTATTTTGTTATAGATAGAACCACAGAAGGTATCCATATTTACAGGAAGTGGTGTGCTTGAGCTGTTGGGAATAACTTCAATAGGATTACATTTGGTGCTCTTTAGTCGTTCCCAATTTTTTATGCGGCTCTCTTCATATAAATAAAAGATAATATAAATACGTTGACAGCCTTCCGAAAGTTTCAAGAACTTTTCCATAAGGAGTCAAAGTAGTCTCTAAATGTATTACACAACAGCCATTTGACATACATTTTCGCGCATACGCCATGAAGTCAATACTACTGCTGTTTTCTCTTGTGATGGCTCTATCTGAGAAGTTGTATCGTCCTTACTTGAAAATTGGATTTCAATTTCTTTGCTGAGCTGTACTTTGTTCGGTTTCTTTAAAAATTAATCATGTGTTAGGTAGTAAGATGTAGATTTAAGTTCATATTTCAATAATGCGTCTGTAGCCAAACCTCTAGAACGTTCTACTTCTATGCAACGAAGAGCATTACTTGTTTCTTGAAGTACAGACTGAGTTGCCGATTGGTCTTTCTTATTCTTGGGGAATTCCTTATGCATAGGGACGAAAATGTCTTTAAACTTTTCAGTAAGCCTTTCTTTAACAAATTTTTTGTATCTGTTATCTCCAAATACACGTTGACAGTTATCGATGCCTATAGCAAATTCTCTTGGGCCAGGCTGGTCAAGTCGAAGAACGCACATAATCTCACCGAAGCCATGGCAGATGTGTTGCGCGAAGGACGCATCCCGAATAATTTGCAAACCCACCAGGTCAAGTAATTCTACAATGCAAAGTTTGAGGCCCCGATGAAGAAACATAACATGAATCATTATTCCACATACAGCAATCTCAAAGCATCTATCGTCGAGAGGTTCAACAGGACTCTGAAGGGCAGGATATGGAAGCATTTTGTGGCGAACGGAAACAAGTGTCTTGAGCTACTCCTGAAACTAGTCCGCGAATATAATTCTACCGTTCATTTTACCACTCGCATGAAGCCTGAAGACATCAAGGACGACTCCCTGGTTCGGATCGTGTATTCCATTCCGAAGAGAAAGGACCTATGCAAACCTACAAAATTGGCGACCTGGTGCGCATCTCCAAACAGAAAGGTGACTTCGAGAATGGGTTCAATTGGAGTCCCGAACTGTTTCGTGTGCGACATATACGCAACTACGCTCCGAGGACCTACTATCTCGAATATCTGAACAACGTACCCATCCATGGAGGTTTCTACACCAATGATATCCAGTCTATGAAGTTCCCAGACGTGTATTTGATCGATAATGTACCCAAACGACATAGCGGAAGTGAGTAAATCAAGTGGTGGTGTTTCCCTGCCTGCAACAATTCTTGGGTCGATGAAATGGACATCGAGAAGCGAACTCGCCATGGAAGAGGATTATGTATATAAAAACTTTTGTTCAAGGGATTATGTGTTTCCTCATGTTGTATACATTACCTAATAAAATTAGTTATTTTTAAGATAATATGTTGTGTTTTATTTCTTTTTTAAAAGTTTGACCTTAAAATTAAAAATATTATCCGTAAATACTTTGTTTGGTGGTATATGCTAAAAAAAAAAACAAATAACAATAGTGTCCAATACTGGCAAAATGTTTGTTAAAGTAGTAATTCAGTGGCCTATGGGCATATACCATCGATTGGTATTGGTGGAGGGATAATTTCTGTTATGTAAGGCCAATGATTAATTTGGGCAGAGGTTAGTTAGGGTTGTAGGGTGGGGTAACATGTGCTTAGATTTTTAAGAAATGTTTTTTAATTTTTTACGAGTTTTAATTTCAAGGTCACACGAGTCAAGGTAATTATTCAATGTCAAGATCATAGGTGAAGGCCATATATCAAGGTCATGGGTAAATCAATGGGTCAAAGTTTTGGCTATGGGTAAAGGTCAAGGTCATGGGTTAAGGTTAAGGTCCAGGTCATGTGTTAAGATCAAGATTATGGGTTAAGGTCAAGGTTATGGGTTAAGTCAAAGTTATGGGTTAAGGTCAAGGTCATGTGTTAAGGTCAAGGTCATGGATTAAGGTCAAGGGCATGTGTTTAGGTCAAGGCCATAGGTCAAGGTCATGAGTTAATGTCAAGTTCATGGGTTGAGGTCAATGTCATGAGTTAAGGTCAATGCCATGGGTTAAGGTTAAGGTCATGGGTTAAGGTCAAGGTCATGGATTAGGTCAACATCATGGGTTAAGGTCATGGGTTAAGGTAAAGGCCATGGGTTAAGGTAAAGGCCATGGATTAAGGTAAAGGCCATGGGTTAAGGTAAAGGCCATGGATTAAGGTAAAGGCCATGGGTTAAGGTAATGAGTTAAGGTTAAGGTCATGTGTTAAGGGCAAGATAGTGGGTTAAGGTTAAGATTGTGGGTTAAGGTCAAGGTCGTGGGTCATGGACATGGGTAAGGTCATGGACATGGGTTAAGGTCATGGACATGGGTTAAGGTCATGGACATGGGTTAAGGTCATGGACATGGGTTAAGGTCATGGACATGTGATAAGATCATGGGCATGGGTTAAGGTCATAGGCATGGGTCAAGAGAATGGGTCAAGGGCAATAGTCAAGGGCAATGGTCAAGGTTATGAGTCAAGGTTATGGGTCAAGGTTATGAGTCAAGGTTATGGGTCAAAGTTATGGGTCAAGGTTATGGGTCAAGGTTATGGATCAAGGTTATGGGTCAAGGTTATGGGTCAAGGTTATGGGTAAAGGTCATGGGTCAAGGTAATGGGTCCTTGGGTTATTGAAGCAGTTAGGAGGGATGAGGGGTGTGGGGGTGAAAGGATGGATAGTGGTGGTTGTTAATTTTTTATAATTTTTAATAAAATATTTTTTTACAATTTTTATTAAAATAATTTTTTTATAACTTTTATTAGAATAATTTTTATTAAAATTGTTTTTTTGGGATGTCAGGGGGAAGGACATCCAACATGGCATCGAGAACTGACTGTGACGCCTACCAATATGGCGGACAGCATCGACCAACATATCCACCTTGGCTGTGACTCCTACCAAGATGGTGGACTGTACCGACCAAAATGGCCACTGGCCGTGTCTACCAAGATGGACGGATCCGGATCCGGAATTTTGAATCCTGTACCAAAGTCGTTATAAGCACACTACTATTCCATGTTTCCTATTAGTGTTCATATTTTTATTTATTGCCATTTGTTGTAGGTTTTTGTGTTCGTTNACACTACTATTCCATGTTTCCTATTAGTGTTCATATTTTTATTTATTGCCATTTGTTGTAGGTTTTTGTGTTCGTTTTTAAATTTTAAAGGATCAGTTTTATGATTTCACATCACAGTAAAGAGAAAAATGCCTTGGCAGAATATATACAACAAATTGTGAAATATTTCATATTTCATAAGCACATATGTGTTTCATTTTCAGCGAGTACCGACTTTAGTACTATGCACATTAATTAACAGATATTTTTAACAACGTATGTGCTCTTCGGCGAATCCATTTCTGTTAAATCCGTGTTGCTAACTGCCGATAGCTGGAATCGTTCTTTGCATTTTTAGCCTCGCACACAGATCTCAGAAAACAAGCAGACTCTCGAAAGACTCACGAACTTCGTTCATGAATTTAAGCTCGGTTTACGAGATATTTAAGAGACCCGTAAGAGACAGACCCCTCCTATACGCGAGGAGTCAGTGGAACAGCAAACGAAATGTTTAAGAATGCCACCCTTAGAGAATATAGCGGACAACGCTTCGACGAGCACCCACTCGATCTCGCGGAGAATGGATNTTTAAGAATGCCACCCTTAGAGAATATAGCGGACAACGCTTCGACGAGCACCCACTCGATCTCGCGGAGAATGGATGCATCGAATGGCACAGTATGATGTCCTCAATGAAAAGCTACTGCGACCATACCATGTGCGTATGGTACAATCAATGGGGCCAGCAGATTATGCCCCTCAGCTAGAATTTTGCCCGTGGTTATGCAGCAGTATGAAATAGATCCTGTTTTTCCGGTGATTGTAATGTTTACATACGAAGCCACGTTCACACAGGAAGACTTTTTCAACAGTATAAATGCCCACATGTGGGACGACTCCAACTCACATGCAACTGTAACGAGAGGCTACCAGCACCACTTTTCCATCAAAATTTGGGCCAGCATAGTGGGGGACAAAGTTATTGGCCCATTCTTACTGCTGAACTGTGTGTCAGGATTTCAATATTATAATTTCCTGCAGTTCCGATTGCCACAGTTACTGGGGGATGTTCCGCTCATCATCAGAGCACGGATGTGGCTGCAACACGACGGTGCACCACCCCATTTAGCCAGGATTGTGCGTGACCACCTCAACACAGCGTATCCCGCTCCCTGGATAGGACGGGGTGGGACTCGTACTTGGCCATCACGCTCCAAGGACCTTACGCTATTAGACTTCTGGTTGTGGGGATTTCGTAAGGCGCCTGTGTACGAGACCAGCGTGGCATCTGAAGAGGACCTGTTAGCGAGAGTCATGGCTGCCTGCGATCAAGTGCGAGACACACCAACAGATTTTCAACGCGTTCGCCAGTCTCTAATAATCCGTATGAACTACTGCATTGACATTGGAGGGGCACATTTCAAACAATTGTTGTGGAATTGGTTGTGATACGCCACCTGCATAATCTCGAATTATTGCAGTGTCTGTTCTGTTGTGCTGTCAGGTAGTGCCTTCAGTACCGATGACTCATTGCTACGTCACGGAAATTACATGTGTTTACATACATTAGTATAGAATCATGTTGTTGGGTTCATTAAATCATTATTACTACTTTCATCGTATCGCAACACTGACCGCATTGTACATCACACATCATCACTGGACGCACCAAACATGTGTTTATCACTGGTAAGGTCACAGTTAGCCAGTACAACCAATATACTGTTTTCTTCTTTTATACCATGTGCTGTACAATCTGCCACCTTCACGGCTACACCTTGGTGTAGCACATTTTCTAATGCTAATCTGTTTGCTGCGGGTTGGTTCCTAGCCATACTCATTCGGTGAGGAGCAGGAAGGGTTGCCTACTCATCAGGCCATGGTATTGCTACCACTGAACACGTAGTTTGCGATTTAAACGTAAACGGTAGGTCCTAGAGAGTTGCAACTACGGGGCCTTATTTGCTAATTACGACGTCCTGCTTCATCCGATGGCATCAACAATCACTTTAACCTCACGGTGTAAATGTTGCATGCAATCAAAGAGTGCCAACCCATATTATTTACATGATGGGGTGTACGACGTATCATACATTCCTTTTATCCATGATCTTGGTTTAATTAATCCGTACGCTAATTTGTGTTCCTCTAATGCAAGTACTTTGCATAATATCCCGCGTTATATGCTTGTCGTCCTCAGTCTCCTTATGAAAAATAATGTCGAAAATATGTAGGACACCATATGCCGACACGGAATATTAAAGGAGATATGCGCCTATGAAAATTGCCTTTTGAAAACGTATTTTTGCCGAATGCCTTGTGCAACACCTACAAAGTCCGCAGCAAAAAAGTAACTTATAGTTTCCATGTTGCAGAGACACATGCACAATGATGGCCGTCCTCGGTCTGTGCGTACTGTTCGGCTTGAGGAAGTGATACATCAGCACATCGACACGCCCTCCACTAGTACCCGCTCCATAGTGCGCCAAATGGGCGTGTCCCATTCAACCATGCGGGACGTACTGTGCGTAAATCGCCGCCATCCCTATCTCTGGCAGAAAGTACAAGGCATTCAGCAAAAATACGTTTTCAAAACCAAATTTTCACAGGCTCATATTTCATTTAACATTCTGTTTAGGTATATGGTGTCTTAAATATTTTCTATTTTATTTTTCATAACGAAACATCTCCCGCAATTTTGGCGTTTAATTTTCGAACAGTCTGTATATATCTACACACATACATGCACAAAAATTACGGCTGGGTACATATCCTTAACAGGTATTTATCTCAGAAAATTCTTAAACCCCTTTTTACGAAATTAGCATAACTTTATTAGTTTGATTTTTGTACTACCTCAATAATGGTTGGTTCTACAGAATTTTCTTTCAAATTTTCAACCCTGCGGCTTTGGACTCTATTTTTCTGTTTTCAGGTAAAATATGCGTATTTACAGAGGTGGTATTCGGCCAACTTCTTCTTCCTCCAAAAATTCATTTTGCTAAATTGCCTGCCATGCCATACTTACTGAAACTACAAACAACGTATCTGGTATACAACTTCCCAGGTTCAAAACTTTCTATTAGTGCAATTTTATTGCACCAATTGGCCACCCCTCTTATTTCCTAGACTCACACCTAAAGACACTTATTTTTTTGCTTGTATGACATTTTCCTTCAAATATTTTCGTCCGCTGGGCAGTACTTTTGAATTTCCTAAATACGCACTGTATGTGTGTGTGTTTTATCACCACTCCATCTAGTCTCCCTCACCGCCATACACACTGTCACAAACATGCTACTATTGCTAAAGTGTTAAAGCTTTGAACATAATTTTTTGCATTTGCCTTACCCTTCTCACCGCAGTTAAATTCCATTACTTATTTCTTTGTCTTGGTCCTTATTTCACATCCACCGCCCTTTTTTTAAAATCCCTTATTTGCCATTCCTACACCATTTCAACTACTTACTTCTTATTTGCGCATAACCTACTCTCCTTAGCCACTTCCCTTTCGACACAAGCCATATCCCTTCCATCGTAGCCCCAACTCCTTTTATGCCATTCCTAAACAGTTTCAATGACACTTGGCATGTATCGTGCACTACTTGACCACTTCCATATACGTGACGATCTTACCCCTTACATATCCATTGTCCTTTTTATGAGACACTTTGCCGTTACAAATTTTTTCAAGTTTTGGATTTCATAATTGACATGTACCCCAGCCTCCTTAACTACTTTTGCTTTCATGGTGTCTATACATTTATCTCCCACTTCCACATCCATCTTGATGCTATTTTGTACCAGGTTTCGTGGTCTTATCTCAAACAGTTTGCAATCTCTAAAAATAAGCCCCTTTCTAAAATCNTTCGTGGTCTTATCTCAAACAGTTTGCAATCTTTAAAAATAAGCCCCTTTCTAAAATCTATACAAATTTATATGGACAATGACTGGCCTGATTTTTGCGACTCCATTTATTAGGCCACAGAATTATGTGGTACCGTCTCTTTGTACAGTATTAATACCGAGCTGGGTGACGCGCAAAAAAGGACATCGCATACTCACCATTGAAAATTGTGTTTTTTTGAGTGAAGTGAACTAAAGTTATCATTTGCTAATACTAGGCGTTTTGTAAGCAAGTGCTAGGGTTTAGGCGAATGAAAACAGTTAGTACTTCCTAGGCTTAGTATTTGTCTGAGATTTACCTAATAGTTGCTTGAAGATGGAGTAAATAAATAGCTGCAACTACGTCTTGGACTTAGCAAGTCCTAGTGATCTGTGAAGCAAGGTAAGGGGCATGCTATCTTTACAGTTAGTTGTCAGTTTCGGTCTAGCCATGAAGGAGTTTATGCACGTTTGTAGGCGAAAACTGCACTCTGTTTGCTATAATATAGGCCTAACAAAGCGTAAAGAATTATTGAGATTGGAGAGCGACAATGTAGATTTTATTGCAGCGGAATTCCTGGCTGGAATTGACACCCGGTGCGGGACTTTTCCCCCAAGAAAGCCAATGGAGATATTCCTGCGCTTTGTAGGTAATCCTGGCTTTCAGTCAGGCATAGTTCAGGATGTTGGTGTCCATCGCTATACCGTATATAAAACCGTAAGCTACGTAATGGATCTTTAATAGATCACATAATTGGATTCATTTCCTAGCTACATCAGCAGAAATTAATGAAGAAAAGTTCTTGTGGCAGCGACATTTTCACATGCCAACTGTGATAGGTGCACTGGACAGCACTCATACTAAAACCCGGTCAGAAGGGGACGAAATGCCGTGGAAATGTTCACTATTATTAAGGTGGATTCATACATAAAGTTATATTACGCTATTCTATTCTGTGCTTCACTACGCTGCATGTACCATGCATTTCACACACTAAGCTATACGATGGACGATTTAGTAAAGTTGTAGTCGTAGGAAAAACATGGTCTTTTGTGATCTGAAGTACGTTGATGATAATCTGAAGTGAATAATGATAGTGATACGGAGAGTGAGGAAGAGGAAGGATTCTTATTATCAGCACTGATAAATAACGAAGAAAAGAAACGGATGTGGGTGCATGAATTCTGCCGTAAATGGTTATCATTGGATTGATTCCAACATTTTATGCCACATTTGGAAAGTGATAAAAAATTTAGAAATAATTTTCGATTAACGAAAGCAGAATTTTAACTTCTCGCGCTAACGAACCCAAAATAAGGGACATGGTTTAGTGGAAAGCTATTTCTTTAAGGAACGACTTGTACGCTTAAGGTAAGGAGCCTCTCTAATGATAATCNACATGGTTTAGTGGAAAGCTATTTCTTTAAGGAACGACTTGTACGCTTAAGGTAAGGAGCCTCTCTAATGATAATCAGACAAAAATAAATATTTTTCATTTATTAAATAATTATTTTTAGATTGGAGCATACATTTGGGTAGATAAAAAAATCACGGGGAACCTAAATGTTGCCACGTTGGCTGAAGACATGAGGAGGGATATGTGTATTCAAGTGAATACTGTTCTTTTCCCTCCCCTACCTCAGCAGCACTTGGTCCGAGAGGGCGTGGCACTGCTGGAGTTGAGTTCAAACTGAAAGGACATTAGATTTACAACCTCACTGAATAGCATTCCTCCTCAGCAGATGAAACAACACCAGAAAATTGTCGTTTGTCTCTTCATTTGCAAGTGACGTAAATAGGAGGTGTCATGTTACCATCCAAAACATGTGCGTAACCCTTGGCTGTTTATCGCTTTTAAAGACATAGTAATAGTTTGTACATCAATTTACAAAAACGTTGCCTTGGTGTAACTCTCCCAGGCGAACATTTGTCGAGAAAACGAAGTTTGTAAGGGTACCTAGCAGGCAATCAATACTGCATCCTTACAGACTTTGTCTGTTTTCTCGACAACCATTCGCCGGAGAGTTACACCAAGGCAAAGTTTGTTGTACATTAATGTACACATTATAATGATGTCATTAAAAGCGATGCATCTCCAGGGGTTAGACACATTTGTTGCATAATATCCTAGTACCACCTATTTAGCCAATGAATGGGGATGATATTACCCAACAATCGTTCATAGATTTCAGATCTAGATTCGAGACAATAGTATTCAAGGAACCGTTCTTTCATCCCAAGTAGGTTTTATTATTTTGAATGAAAACAATTAGAAATATTGATTTTCAAAGGCAAGTACTTCCCTTACGAATTACTGTAGGACATAGGTCGTATAATGTGTTCTATCAGATTTTGCATAGGGAATCATCACACAGTGTTTTCACATGTACTTCAGGATCATTCTGTTCCTTCGTGGGTGCATTTGAAAATGTAAATAATATTCATAATTGCTTTTTAAAAGCAAAATTGCTTTTTTTTCTGTGTGGTCCACCTAATGTATTATTACGACAGTACCAGTCAAGTGAAATGATGTCGCAACAAGAAGTATTTAGGAAAATGTCACTATATTTCCTACAGGTCAACTAGGATAAGAACATATATACGTAAGTAAAATTTACAGAATATCTGCATGGGATTTGTTTTAGACAGATGCATTTTTCAAACTATTCGCGGTAACTACAAAATGAATCAACACATGTAGGCCTACATCACTATGCGAAGGTCGTAAAATTTCGTGATCTAATAGGCAACAGGCTAAGTCAGAATCTACAAGTCATTTTTGTGATTGGACTAAAGTCTCTGACCCTCAGAAGACTCTGAGCCGATTAATAATCCACAGCAATAGAGCGAGCTACTCATGTGCAGGCCAATTCGAAGGAAAAACTTCTTCATAAAAGGGCTGCATGCAACCAATACGTGACTGCGACTGAATTTTACGAATTGTGGATTTTGTCTATTCACGGTTTCTTCACACTTTTTGACTCGAACCTTTGAAAAATCACCCCATGCATGATATGTTTGGTTGTTCCTAAATACGTCATATATCAGAAGCGTTTTATACTTCTGTTAACATAAAAGTGCCTTCATTTGGTTAAATTGAATTTTTACTTATATTTCATTTATTAATTATAGTATTAAATGAACAGTTAATATAAATGGAAACAGGGAGAGAATAGGTGTGCCTAATAAGAAATAGTTCTTATTCAAAATACTATTAAACTGAGTGCGCACAAATACGGTGCGCTGACCCGTTGGTGTAATTTACGTCAAGCTTTGTTTGCATGAGGCGGAGGAATAGCCTGAAAGTAGAACTTTAGCAGGGCTTCAGAAAAGTTTGAAGTAACCCTGAATGGACTGTACGTAAATTTTCGGACGTCTTATGTTTTAAAATTGTTTTTCTTAATTTAAGAGTAAATAAATAAATGTAGCATGTAATGTTCCTGCAGATATTTTTCTTTGTATTTTATTTTTGGTGAAAGCAAGTGGAAGATAAGGTACTGCGGGGGTGTGGTGGAGGAGGGGTCGGGACTGTTGGTTTTAAAAAGCACATCACAGAGAAGCATTGCGGGGGCACGCGAAACAAGGCCGCGCGCATGCGCGGAGGTGAAGAGGAGGGCTGCGTGCCCGCTACAGCACCGCTCTCCTGCCAGTGCGACGCTGGCGTGGCGGGTAGTCGGTACACGAGGGTNGTTTTCACATGTACTTCAGGATCATTCTGTTCCTTCGTGGGTGCATTTGAAAATGTAAATAATATTCATAATTGCTTTTTAAAAGCAAAATTGCTTTTTTTTTCTGTGTGGTCCACCTAATGTATTATTACGACAGTACCAGTCAAGTGAAATGATGTCGCAACAAGAAGTATTTAGGAAAATGTCACTATATTTCCTACAGGTCAACTAGGATAAGAACATATATACGTAAGTAAAATTTACAGAATATCTGCATGGGATTTGTTTTAGACAGATGCATTTTTCAAACTATTCGCGGTAACTACAAAATGAATCAACACATGTAGGCCTACATCACTATGCGAAGGTCGTAAAATTTCGTGATCTAATAGGCAACAGGCTAAGTCAGAATCTACAAGTCATTTTTGTGATTGGACTAAAGTCTCTGACCCTCAGAAGACTCTGAGCCGATTAATAATCCACAGCAATAGAGCGAGCTACTCATGTGCAGGCCAATTCGAAGGAAAAACTTCTTCATAAAAGGGCTGCATGCAACCAATACGTGACTGCGACTGAATTTTACGAATTGTGGATTTTGTCTATTCACGGTTTCTTCACACTTTTTGACTCGAACCTTTGAAAAATCACCCCATGCATGATATGTTTGGTTGTTCCTAAATACGTCATATATCAGAAGCGTTTTATACTTCTGTTAACATAAAAGTGCCTTCATTTGGTTAAATTGAATTTTTACTTATATTTCATTTATTAATTATAGTATTAAATGAACAGTTAATATAAATGGAAACAGGGAGAGAATAGGTGTGCCTAATAAGAAATAGTTCTTATTCAAAATACTATTAAACTGAGTGCGCACAAATACGGTGCGCTGACCCGTTGGTGTAATTTACGTCAAGCTTTGTTTGCATGAGGCGGAGGAATAGCCTGAAAGTAGAACTTTAGCAGGGCTTCAGAAAAGTTTGAAGTAACCCTGAATGGACTGTACGTAAATTTTCGGACGTCTTATGTTTTAAAATTGTTTTTCTTAATTTAAGAGTAAATAAATAAATGTAGCATGTAATGTTCCTGCAGATATTTTTCTTTGTATTTTATTTTTGGTGAAAGCAAGTGGAAGATAAGGTACTGCGGGGGTGTGGTGGAGGAGGGGTCGGGACTGTTGGTTTTAAAAAGCACATCACAGAGAAGCATTGCGGGGGCACGCGAAACAAGGCCGCGCGCATGCGCGGAGGTGAAGAGGAGGGCTGCGTGCCCGCTACAGCACCGCTCTCCTGCCAGTGCGACGCTGGCGTGGCGGGTAGTCGGTACACGAGGGTTCCTGCTTGTAACCACCCCGAGGGTCAGGCGTATTTGGCGCGGTTTAAAGCGTCGCACCGAAGGGAACTCCGTTTTCGCTCCCTCCTCCTTGTGTACGGCCGCTGGCTCGAAGCTCGCCGTCGGTTTTTCCCTGTTCTGCAAAGTCGACCTGGTGCACCTTTGTGAACGCCGCCTCGCTTCGCACGCCCGCTGCAGATGGGGACGCTACTCGCAGCCGGGCTGATGCTCTCTTTCGCTGCGCATGCGCTCTGCACTAGAGGTAAGAATTATTTAACTATTACAAATTTACTCCACTTTATTCGGCATGTTAATCAGGAAGCAAATTACATTCTAAACTTACCAAACATTATGTCAAAAAACGGTACACACGGGGTTTATCCGGGGTTCGAACCCAGAACATGGCTAGTCTGAAGATAACTCCAATGTAACCTTGACCATATAATATTTCACAACCAAAGGTTTACAATTCCGATGCTGATTATAATATTGATGTAATGTTTTGAGAAAATGTAGATGTAAATGGGAAAATATTTGTTAAGGGATTTCAAAAGTAAGAAATTATTTTCTAAATTTTTTAAGTGTAACCAATTTTCTTCTTTGTTATATGAAATAATAGTCTGGAAAAATGTATGACAATGGAGAAGCATGACTTTTCAGATCTTAATGAAATATATATTCGTATAAATCTAGAAAATTAACAAAATAAGTACATTAGGATACAACTCAAAATAATTGTTAGTATTATTAGAATATCGCGAAGAATATTTGTTAAAAATCTGGTGTACTGTTCGCCCGTATTTAAATTTGAAAGTTTGAAATATATTTTAAAGTAAAAAATCCAGAATTTATGTCCTTACGGCAGGTGAACCAACTGTCGGAATTCAAATAAATGCAACATTACACTCCTGTGGCTTCAATAAACACTTCAGCTAAAACCAAAAATTGTTTTAAAATAACTTTTTGAAATTTGCAGGAACCAAATTGTTTTAATTTTTTCAATTGTTTTATTTTAAATTAAGGTTATTGTTGATGTTGTGCCACGAATTCATGAAATATACTCAAAATCCTGATTTTTTTTCTCTTGTACAATCTTAAGGAACAGGGTCAGAATTTTCCTTAGAAGAAAAAGCCAGCTGGCAGGAATCGAACCCACAATCTTCTGGATGCCAGTCATACCACCGCAAGACGAAACTTTCTCAATGAGTGCCAGGCGGACGGTGGACTGTGGCGTAAAGTATATTTCTGTATTGATGCACCGTGGAGTCGTTGGTTGCGATATATATAATGCGCATCGTTATTTTGAGCTCCAGATCAAAACG
>NQII01014456.1:1906-14671 GCA_002778355.1 Clitarchus hookeri | reverse complement strand
AAAACACTATAACCCACTTAGCCCATTAGGCCTTCCGGGTCTCCTATTTACTACTATCAATTATTGTAATTTGAATTACTATTTGTTGTTTAGTTTTTATTTTGATATGTAGCTATTTGTCAACTATGTATTTCACACTGCCAAGGTAACGCTCAAACCAACACATTAAAATCATTTAATATTTATTCGCGTAAAACTTTTGTTTTATAAAATTGTACTTTAGGAAAATATTTTATTAAAATCATACTAAAATCCACACAAAAGTTTGTACGCTTGGGAATCTCCAGCAGGAGGAGCGGTGACTATTAGCCTGACCAAAGGTCAGTTGACGCGGGGAGCCACGGGGAGGCTGTCACCTAGACCATGCTCCTCCGCGCAGGGATATACAGCACACATTTATCTTAATGTTTACACGATAAAAGTATAGGGTCACAGCTGGAAATCTGGAAAGACGAGTCGACGAGAGAACGACCGCACGCCAGTTCAGTGCCTGTGCAAAGAGGCAATGAGGCTTGTGATTGCGCGTACGTAGGTCGCCCATAGCACCTCATGCTTCTAGGCCTCAGACACGCAAAATACCTCCAGCCAAACGACGCTTTGAAACAGTAGCCATTATTCACAGAGACCTCACGTTTGCTTTGTTGCCAGCCTGTGCACCCGCCTGTCTCCAGCAAGCCATATTTCTAACTGGACTAAAGATGAGGTAAACTAATTTTCGTCTTCAGTTCCATGCCCTTAACAGTGACTTACGATTTGTATACAGAACTGCATTAACTCCGTGTACTAGCACCGATATGGATGCTCATTTACATTTCGCTCTTCATCAGGTTCGTTCCATCATAACACTATGACTGCAGCTGACGTAATATTACGTAGCCTGAATTTAAGTGAATTGCACGGAGTTTGTCGTAACATTACGACATCAGCAGTATTTTATGGCATAAGCGAAGAAATTCTACTTCGCCAGCAGTTTTCGTATCGTTCTCTGCAACGTAATATTATGTCAGCAATACTTGAAGTGTATATTAGTAAAATTAACGCGATGGACTATATATCCCACGTAAGAAAGAACATTTGATTGGGGTACTTCCAACTCGGCATTATATTGGTAGAGAGCCAGCCAGTAATGAATGTTATACAGTGCAGTAAGCGTGTCCGGCGTTGTGTGAACGAATAAATGGGAAAAAAGAGGTCTTTTATATATTTTTTATCATTAAAAACTGTTATATTAATGGCCAAGGACTAAAAAAAAACTGGAAAAGAATATGTTAATTTTTGTTTATGTGATGGATGTGCTCTGACTGAATACATATAGCAAGTTTCACATTAAATAAAATTTACATCTCATCTCACATTAAATGAAATATACATCTCTCTACTTATTTTTGGTTTATTCAGACGACAGAAAATACCACGATGACGGAATTATCATTAGAGCAAAAAAAAATTATTTTCCAATTTTTTCTTTCCATTTTCATAAATGCAGCTAAACTGTTAGGTTGGTAACGACGGAAGGAAAGTAGTTCCATGTTTTAACGTGAAATAAAAAATTTAGATAAACATTTGTGAATACTAAAATTATTTATTTTGCTTTCTGCTTTTTAATACACATAATTTCATGGATAAGCAAATTTATAAATATTTACATTTCTAATTATTTCACATTTGCAGTTGACCGAGGCATGAATAAAGTGATCAGATTCACGGTAATAACAATATTTTACATTTGGTGGAAGAACACACACTGTATATCAAAGTAGAATTGAAGCAGGGCTTTAAAAACTGCTAAGTTTGCCGTGAATTCGGGGTTCGAACCCAGAACATGGCTAGTCTGAAGATAACTCCAATGTAACCTTGACCATATAATATTTCACAACCTAAGGTTTACAATTCCGATGCTGATTATAATATTGATGTAATGTTTAGAGAAAATGTAGATGTAAATGGGAAAATATTTGTTAAGGGATTTCAAGAGTAAGAAATTATTTTCAAAATTTTTTTTAATGTAACCAATTTTTTTCTTTGTTATTTGAAATAATAGCCTGGAAAAATGTATGCCAATGGAGAAGCATGACTTTTCAGATCTTAATTAAATGTATATTCGTATAAATCTAGAAAATGAACAAAATTAGTACATTAGGATACGGCTCAAAATAATTGTTCGTATTATTAGAATATCGCGAAGAATATTTGTTTAAAATCTGGTGTACTGTTCGCCCGTATTTCAATTTGAAAGTTTGAAATATATTTTAAAGTAAAAAAACCCAGAAGTTACGCAGGTGAACCAACTGTCGGAATTCAAATAAATTCAACATTACACTCCTGTGGCTTTAATAAACACTTCAGATAAAACCAAACATTGTGTTAAAATAACTTTTTGAAATTTGCAGGAACCAAATAGTTTTTATTTTTTCAAATTATGTGTTTTTTTTAAATTAAGGCTATTGTCGATATTGTGTCACGAAATCATGAAATATACTCAAAATCCTGATTTTTTTTCTCTTGTACAATCTTAAGGAACAGAGTTAGCATTTTCCTTAGAAGAAAAAGCCAGCTGGCAGGAATCGAACTCACAATCTCCTGGATGCCAGTCATACCACCGCAAGACGAAACTTTCTCAATGAGTGCCAGGCGGACGGTGGACTGTGGCGTAAAGTATATTTCTGTATTGATGCACCGTGGAGTCGTTGGTTGCGATATATATAATGCGCATCGTTATTTTGAGCTCCAGATCAAAACGTCGACGGATGATTACTTATGTAAAACAGTAACAAAACATGATACGACTTATGACCTACAGTTATTAGCAACTGACGTACGCGTTCTTGAAAATTGTTATTTTCAAACGACTTTGTTCAAACTAATTTCTAAAAACTAGCGAAAAAAAATTACTGAATAGAACAGTTATTGGAATAAAAACCTGACGTTCGTGACATTGTGTTGAGTATTATCATCCTTAGATACGTGCAAAATTCGTGTTGTTATTTCAAACACGTGTGAATTTGTATTACTTTTGTCATTGGACTGCATTTCATTTGTAACGACTTGCACGGCTTTGTGCCAATAGGAAACAACTAACGGCAAACCTGCCCAGTCAGTCCTAACCAAGTCGAAAGGGTAGCTGACTCTTCATCATTCCACAGTGCAATAAACAAATGGCATTGACTCGAATGTATTAAAGACGACGAAGACTATCGTGCTTCTAGATAATAACGCGAATTTTGCAGTCCCTTATAATCCCCTATCATTTAGAAAATAAAAGAGTTTCCCGTCAGGTTGCATAATTAACGGGCAAACTACCACACCATTTCTAACTTCGTAGCTGATTTTTCTCGAGGACCGTTCTTCTGAGAGTGTCACACCATGGCAAACTTTTTTTTTGTTAATTTAAACATGATAATTTACTTCCACTATAAAAACTTTGATTTCAGCCCCGAGTTTCAAAGTTGGCTTTGCTTAATTAAACGGTCTGAAAAAACTCATAAGGTTTACTCGTAATACAAATTAGCAAAAAAAAAAAAAAAAACTTTAGAAATTGAATAGTTTATTCCAAGTAATTTCGACGTTTAAAAAAATGACTTGAGTATCTCGATTTTAGAGGAGACTTATTGCCCTTAATTACCACTGCAGGTCATAAGACGTCTCATGTTTGCTTTCTCATTTTATGTAAACAATCATTTCACAGAGTTTTGAATTAAAGTTCAGAATAACCCTTTAGTATCGTTGCCGATAAGATGATATATCGCACAGACTACAAAAGAGAATATCCGATTCATGTATCCAATACTGCAACAGAATGTCCTCTCTTATAGACAAATCATGATTCAAATTTATCTAGTTGATTTTCGCAAAACATTTGAACTTTATTTTTAATCATAAGATCCGTAATGTTAAGTTTTATCACAGTAATATCAGAATTTTGTCACTTCAACAATTAATTAGTAAGAAAAAGACACATTTGCATCTAGTTTGAACTAACTCCGATTTGGTGCCTATCAAAGAAGTTCCTTGGTTATAGTATTCATATTCATAAGTTCGATTATTCACCAGTATCTGGAATCTACACGAATATTTTTTTTACGGTCCAAGTTTCACTATGGGAGACGCTGCAAAAACATGCTTCTGGAAGAAAATTTATCTGGTAATAACTGGCAGATTAGAACTCGTAGTTGCGTATCAGCTTAGAAATCATTAAATTCCAGTGGATATTTATTACGCCACGAGTATCCCTATGGATAACAATATAAATGTTTCATTTCGCAAATCTTATTTTAGATGTGTCAACGAGTATATTATATTAAAATATACTTAAATAACTGAACAAATATATATGGGTGGGAATCACGTTGCGTGTGTTAGGGGTATCTCAGCGCCAGCTCATGTATGGCATACCATATTGCTCACTCTGCTGTGTTCATTGGCTTATACACGAGCTGAAGTCATCTTAGAAGGGCATCTGTAAGCATCAGCAAAATTTGACTTCAGAAATTAATAGCGATCCATGTGAAAAAAAGACATCTGTACTTTAACCAAACAGGTACACCTTCCATGGCCTCATAATAAGCCATGGTTCGTTTTTACATATGTGTGTACACGCACACACACTGCACACTATTGGAGAACATAGTTCTGGTTATTATAATTTAAACACATATTAAAATAAATTTTTCGTATTCCTAACGGTTCCCGTAGGGGATTCTATTTGCGAAATTTATGCAAGTAAGAGACGTTACGTACAGTTTATAAATTTTGGAACAAAGAGTATTTTCCCCTTTCTTGATCGTCGGACTTTATTCCGATAGTTTTCGTGAAAGTGGTTAACATTTTATTAGTTTTTTTTTTAAATTTGCTAACGAATTCGTTAATTAGTTATCAACTAAATTATGTCAAATTTTACAAGACTGCGGTTTTATAAATTATATATAAAGTTTAGATAGGCCTACAGTATTTATATACATACATATAGTAGTCAGCTTTGATGCGTGCATGGTTTTTTTTTATACTCTTCCACCTTTTCATTTTTTCTGTATCCGCAAATGTGATAAGGCGGCGCGTACACCTCGCCAACGCCAACAGTTACGGTGGCCGCCTGGCTGGAGGGTATCTTGCACGTCCTAGGCCTATAAGCATGGGAGGGCTAAGGGCGACCCAGGCACGCGCATCACGTCTCATCTTATCCTCTAGGCGCAAGTCACTGAACTGGCGTGCCGCCTTCCCGTCGGTGACTGCTCGCCTCCCATCTAGGCGAACCGGGTTCGATCCCGGACCGGATCAATCCCGGATTTTCGCAAGTGGGAATAGTGCCGTACGATGCCGTTGGTCGGCGGGTTTTCTTGGGATCTCCTGTTTCCCCCACCCTTGCATTCCGATCTGACCTCGTTTCGCCCTCATCGGCTCTCAAGACCTTGTTGCTAAGAGTCGCCCAAATCCCTCACCTAAACCCATAAACAGTCTTCCCTTCAGTAAGGCGCCTCTGTGAGACTTTTGGCAGTGAACATGAAATTTTATGTCGTCATACTAAAAGGTAAAAGTGTGCTACACTTGTCCGTGCCTTTTCGAAGATTCTGCGCTAGGATGTTCATACGTAAAAATGACTGCAAAAACTCCCGGTGTAGCCATTTTCACTTGCGAAAAAATTGTCTTTGGAGATGAATGGAAAACCTGATATTGGTATGGTATTGTTAAACAGACATCACTCAAAGCATGAAAAGAAGTTTTGTAATACGGCGTTTTCTGACGAAGTTCTGCACGACGTCTGGCGGTGGCCTGGGCAGGCGGCCATTAGGACGCCGTCTTCTAGATCACGAAACAGAGCGCAGAGCTTCAGTTGCATAGTTGTCATTTAAAAACTGTTCATTATTTTTGAGTGGTTTCTGCTTACGAATAGGATTTAAGAAATTATTAACGTCCGAAAGGTGGTTTCCGTTTTTTTATTTCCGTTTCCAATGAGCGCTATTTTTTTTTTGTGAAAAGAGTCTAAACCAGATATTTGAGTTATATGTATGTACGAAATTTCCCGTGCATGCTCTTTAACATAGCGCAGGGATATACATAAAGAAGTGAAAACACTATAACCCACTTAGCCCATCAGGCCTTCCGGGTCTCCTATTTACTACTATCNTGTCCAAACAAAGAGATAATTACTTGTAAGCTATACCAACATAAATTTTAAAAGTTAAAAAATAATCAAAATTCCTTTTTACAGACCTAAAACTAATTTAGGGAATAAAATAGTAATAAAAAACTTAAACTAATTATAAATTACTTAATACATTTAATTTTTTTTTCGAAGTAGATCTGAAGATGGACTACTTTACACGCGAGACACGTTGCGGACTTCGTCGAGTAATCTTGGATTTTTTCGAGGTTGACCCGTTTTCTCTACCTTTGCATTCCAATACTTCTTTATTTCGTGTTACACGTGATTCTGATCCACATAAGTTAATAGGCAATCCTTCGGCAAGCGGTTGAAGTTTAGATGTTGCAATCCCACACGTGTGCTCTTTGCCATTAGAGATTTATTTTAACAGTTACTCACTGGCGAGTGTTAACTTATATTTGTGCGGCCACTATTTCTTTCCCTGCAAATCAAAATAAGATAGTGACAAAATGAATGCTTTGCAAATATATATAATCCGTTCATACTTAGACCACAGCTTCATCGGACTCGGTCGAGCGACCCTTGGTCTTGCATTCAGAGCGTTAACTTTACAAAACTCACACGTTGTTTCCTCTTAGTTCTTTTCAGCAATACAGATGCAGTTGTGCCAAAAACTGCAAAACAGTGCTGGGGTTATAGTGAAGTCACCGTGATAACAGAATGTTGGGACAAATTCGTTAGCCCGTGAAAACGGAGTATGAACTGAGTGGGAGACTTCGAGTGCCCTCAGCGCCCACGAGGATGAAGTGAAATGAATACGAAACATCGCAAGGAGGCAACGTCCGCCACGTTTCCACATGTCAAATTGGGAGTGGTTTGACCAGGAATCAAACCAGGATCGCCTTACTGGGAAGGTAGCACGCTTTCCACGCGACCAAAAACAAACTTTAGTTAATTTTTATCAATATATTTACAACTTTATTACCTAAACTTGCTCTTGAAGTATCGTAGTCATGAATTGAAGTATCGTAGTTATGAATGACAGCTCTCGCATATTGAAACCAATTTTTGTAATTTTTACAGACATTTATTTTGAAACGAGTTCGCAAGAATTTGAGTAACAATACAAATAAAATATTTCATATTTACAACAAACCGTTGTACGCAACACGCACAATTAGCACGTATTTCCACGTTTAATTAAACATGAAGTCTGCAGTACATGTTCGTTATATACATGAATAACTTGTCATGTTTCACAACAAAGTATTGTAAGATTAACACAGATTTATTTGTCGTGTTATTAAAAAATCTCACAGCTACATTCTAACGAATAATTGGTAAAATTTCAAATATTCTTTCTGTGTGCTTCCGCCATGTGATTGGATAATGCCTAGTTTTCATTCGAAGAGGGCTTTACCCCAGACCGACTTATGCCGTGTTTTCTTTACTTGACAGTGGCAAGTCAAACAACAGATAAGCCTACAGAAGCAAACATGGTGAGCCATCTGATGGACGCTTGCCTAGACCACTGAATGGTGCTGAGATAGAGCGGAAAACAGCTTTATATTTGATCAGATTTTGTATAATCAAATTTTGCAGACAACTCATTTCCCTAATGACAAGACCCAAGCAGGCTACTGGGAAGAAAGGGACATTCTCTAATAATGTGAAACGTTCGCCAGAAGTCTCAACTTACAGTGCTTACGAAGGAATGATACTCGTATATCTTTGATACAATGTTTTTGGTACTCTTGGAAATATAGCTAATTAAGGCGTCACTATGTCAAAGCATTATATTTTTTCGCTCTGATATCGGAATATAATTTGATTTTATGTGTTTTTTAAAGACTTCAGCTTATTGATTTATATTAGTACAGAATTGATACAAAATATAACATTTTTACTTCATACTTTTAAAACCAAAAAATTCAAGAAAATTTGACTTTTGATACGAAAGCAAACTTAGATTATTTCACAGGATATTNTGATACGAAAGCAAACTTAGATTATTTCACAGGATATTTCCTGGAAAAATATTCAGGGTAAATGAAGTCATAACACCAGACCGATGTTATTGAAATGAATATATGAGGAACACCACTCCGAGTTACGTGGTTTGTGTGTATAAGAATGTATGTGTATATAATAATATTTAATATATTATATATATATACACACCCACACATATGAAATAAGATGAGTTCCAGNTGTATGTGTATATAATAATATTTAATATATTATATATATATACACACCCACACATATGAAATAAGATGAGTTCCAGTGACCAAACAAGGCACTCGTCTTTTCTCCCGTGTCAGAGGAGACTGCGGAGTTTGCGCGCTAGTGCGTAGTCCTTCCACCAGGTGATCAGGATTAGATTCCCGGGGGGAACATGCATACATTTAATGTGGAGTNTGCTAGTGCGTAGTCCTTCCACCAGGTGATCAGGATTAGATTCCCGGGGGGAACATGCATACATTTAATGTGGAGTAGAATGTTTATCGTCTTCTGCAAAAGTCCTCAAAATTTACTCATGATATGCGACCGAGCTGTCAAAATAACGCGTCCAGACTGGGACGTGGATGTATGTCTGAACCTTTTTGTATCCAACACAAGCACGCTTGTATGAAAATTATTATTATCCTAACTAGTGGCACCAAAATCAGAGGAGTATGTACTAACATTTTAGAACAAGTGTTCATGTAAACAATGAGCTAATCTTATACCAAATGGGATTTTTGACGTTTTTAACGGTAACAGTACAAACCAGTTCAGCGAAGGGACTCTGAAGTTGGTTATANACCAAATGGGATTTTTGACGTTTTTAACGGTAACAGTACAAACCAGTTCAGCGAAGGGACTCTGAAGTTGGTTATAGGCCAAATGGCCTGCGAACCTACACAATATTCACTATAATGAATGGCGCCCGATTCTCTTACTTGGGAAACGTGGCGAACGTTTCCATTAGCCGGTGGGTCTTCCTGGGTTACTTCAGTGTCCTTCGCTCTTGCATTCCGCCGCTGCTCCATATCCACGTCACTACATAGCCAAGGGCACTTAACGTCCTCCCCCTCCCCCCTCACAAATCACTCAGCTCATCTTGGTGGAACAAAATAAGCTGAAATACGGTAGAGTTTACAAGCAAAAATTGATATATGGTCTATTATAAGTATTTTTACATAATCAAACCTTTCAAAATCACCATATGTATGACGTTTTTGGTTGTTTCCTAAAAATGCCAGGCATCAGAATAGTTTTGTATTTCTGTTAAAATATATATTTTACATTTTTAATTAAATTGAACTTGTATTTTATTTATAAATCATAATATTTAATTTATAATTAATACGAATAAAACACAGAGAAAAGAAGTGTGTTGGTAGTGCCTAATAAGAAATAGTTCTCATGGAAAATATTATTAAACTGATTGCGTAAAAGTGTGATGCGTTGTCCTTTTGGTGTAACTTAGTTAGGCTTTGTTTCCACGAGGCGGAGGAATAGCCTGTAAGTAGAACTTTACACAATCTCAGGAAAGTTGAAAGTAACAATAAATGGACTATAAAAAGTTAAAAGTAACAATAATTTACAAAAGCAGGTATAACTATGACCAGGGTTGTAACCACTGAAGCGACGGCAAGGTATTGTCCGTAAGCTGACAACATTCCTTGGGCCCGAAATCGAACTGGACCTTGTTACGATCCCGAAAAAAAATAAAGAACTTGCCACATATGTCATTGGTAATAATCTGGAATTGAATCTCTCGGGAATGGAGCATGGATCGCTGTGGTGGTGGGAAAACAGCGTGTTGGCCGCACGGCCACCGAGGCTCCGTTTTTAGTAGTTATCAGAGAGTGGAAAGAGTCACGTTTTCCGAAACCAGTTAGCTAAACAGCACAGTTCTCTGTACACGCNTTACACAATCTCAGGAAAGTTGAAAGTAACAATAAATGGACTATAAAAAGTTAAAAGTAACAATAATTTACAAAAGGAGGTATAACTAAGACCAGGGTTGTAACCACTGAAGCGACGGCAAGGTGTTGTCCGTAAGCTGACATCACTCCTTGGGCCCGAAATCGAACTGGACCTTGTTACGATCCCGAAAAAAAAAAAGAACTTGCCACATATGTCATTGGTAATAATTTGGAATTGAATATCTTGGGAATGGAGCTTGGATCGCTGTGGTGGTGGGAAAACGCCGCACGGCCACCGAGGCTCCGTTTTAAGTAGTTATCAGAGAGTGGAAAGAGTCACGTTTTCCGAAACCAGTTAGCTAAACAGCACAGTTCTCTGTACACGCNAAGTAGTTATCAGAGAGTGGAAAGAGTCACGTTTTCCGAAACCAGTTAGCTAAACAGCACAGTTCTCTGTACACGCAATCAGCTGCCGTTCGTCCATTGTCTCCTGATTGAGTTGCTAAGAATGCACCTTTTCCTCGATTTTCTGTGATTTTTAACTGTGTTTTTACTTCATTACGAATCGTACAGTGATACATAATGCTAAAGCAACACAGACGGACAAGTGTTTTAAGACTAACCGAGTACACACAGTTTTGTGATCTCAATAATAANTAATGCTAAAGCAACACAGACGGACAAGTGTTTTAAGACTAACCGAGTACACACAGTTTTGTGATCTCAATAATAATTTAACAATATCTCACTGCTATTAATTACCTTTACTGTGTTTGGATCAGGCCTGTTAAGTATAATTCCATTATTTTATTTGCGGGCAAAGTTGTTGACGGTAACATGTAATCAATGTTAAGAAAATGNCTGTTAAGTATAATTCCATTATTTTATTTGCGGGCAAAGTTGTTGACGGTAACATGTAATCAATGTTAAGAAAATGCATTGAACAATAGACGGTTTACGTACAAAGATGATAATATATACGCATGCCCTCATTACTTAGGTAAGTTACTACAATCGTTACTCTGGGAAGTGAAGTGTGTGATGAAACATTTTCCCTAATACGATCCCCAGAGTAGCACTGTTATTACACACCTTCAGGACACAGCTATAGGAAATATTGCAGATTTGGCTAGGCGTGTTTGAGGACAGTCGACGGGCAAAAATTATCTCGTTATTTGATGTTTTGGAACGCAACCGTGGTAGTTGAGCTATTTTCAAGAGCGGTGGCTGGAGTAGTGTTGCAAGAGTTCTAGTTAGAGTGCTAACGTTCTGGATGCTACACCCGAGATAGTAACCGGAGCGGGCAGAGTTGCGGCTAACCACCAACGAGCGGAGATGAGATGCAACAGTGCAGAGACCTGAAGAATTTCCATTATTATCTGCTGACACACCAAAAGTACAAGGGTCTATACGTTTGCGTAACAGTAGTCATAAATANAAGAATTTCCATTATTATCTGCTGACACACCAAAAGTACAAGGGTCTATACGTTTGCGTAACAGTAGTCATAAATATAAGGAAATAGATGAGTCGGGCTTAATGTATTTTAAATAGGATAAAATTGGCACTTGGCATTGGTGCCGGCCGGCCAGCCGCCATGTTGTGACGTCACCTAACAACCATATTGAATCTGGATGAACTCGACCTTAACATTTGACCTCAACCCCATGCCCGTGACCTTGACCTTGAAATAAAAAATCCAAAAAATTGCAGAAAATTATAAAATCCCAGAAAATAAAAATTACCAAAAAAATTATTTAAAGATGTACTTGAAGGAGGTTAGGGGTTCGATGACAGATGGATCGACTAAGCTCCCAACACAACCGGCCCTCACCAGGTCGACCAGTGTCCATCTCGTCAGCCATGTTAGTGTTGATGACCTTGACCTTCAAACAAAAAATTCTAAAAAATTTCCAAACGAAATCTAAAAATCCAAGAAATAATAAAAAATGTTATGGAAAAAATTATTTTAAATTTATTTTAAAAAATTTACACTTCCAGAGGTCCCTTCGACAACACCCTTGCCTATTATTTTAATGGTTATTTTAGATCAATTACTTGCCTTCGCTAATTAGTCGGGAGGCCTTCACTCCCCTCACCAATACTCATTCCAACGCATGCAGGCATCTTGGTTTTTTTCGTTTAATATTTCTGTTGACACTCATATTTGTATAGGCATAGGAAAATCTGTAATTATCCTTCTATTAAAAAAATTATTTTTCCAATTAGCAGTATATTTACGTGAATGATGCAGTACTTTGACTATCTACATCATTTATTAAATCTATATTTTTTTATTAAAAATTTAAGTTGTTCAAATTTAAAAGGAATTTTTTATTTAATTATATAAACGTAAATATAGCATAATGGTACTTTATACAAAACTTTTTAATAAAATTTATTTTGTATCTGTGCCTTTTAAATTTAAATTTTATTCTGGAAAATTAGATAACCACAAATAAAACACAATTTTATTCACAGGCATTTTTCATTCAATTAATTTAATGCAGTCGTTCATGCACTCTGAAAAATATTACAATATTCTTAGATATATATGCATCTCAATATATGCAACGTTCTTGTAGGTAACATGTAGGCAAACAGTCTCTTCTGCATCTCGCTATTCACACTTGTGTTGAACTTGTGCGAAAATATAGTGACATTTATTACACTGACACACTGTGCAGGGCAGAATATGTAGGTAACTACGCTTTTGAGGACATGTACCGAAGTCACAAAGGACCTGCT
>NQII01014454.1:6111-20266 GCA_002778355.1 Clitarchus hookeri | reverse complement strand
CAGTTAAAGAGGCATAATTGCCATGATATTTGTGCCTGATAACGGTATTTTTTTTGCGAAATGTGATTTTTTTAATTATTTAGAATTAAAATACTCTTAAATTATATATAAAATAAACTCTCAATATTTTATTTTTCAAAACATTTAAATAGGTAAAATCTAGCAAATTATTTTTTCTGATACAAATTATGTGGTTTTTATCTTTCATATGCAGCTTAATCATACTTTTCTAACATCTTGGTGGTATCTGTACTATTCTTTGATGAATTCTGCATGTTGTACAGTCTCGTGCATGCTCCTCTAGAAGCCAGTCAACTTAAACCTTAACAGGTGAGGTCTTTAACACCAATGGGGTTGAAGCGAAGAGAATATGGAGTAGCTCTTAAATGCAGTGTTAGGGAAGGCTGGAGTACCTCGAGAAAAAATATAGGCACGACCGCGCCGGGAATCGAACCCAATTCACCTTGGATGCGAGGTGGGGGAGGTACTGAGTGACTCGTACAAATTTTAGTACGGAGGGAAATTCGGGAAATTTTGGACGTTTTTAAGGGGAAAAGGGAAATTTTTGACGTTTTTAAAGGAAAAGGGGAAATTCCGAGGGAAGGAAAAAAGGTAAATCCAAGATGGCCACCGTGGCTTCCTGGCTTCTCAGCCAGCAGCCAGGTGTTCCAGAACCGACTATTTCTAATTACTAATGACACTTTTAATACTACGTAAAGTCATCAAACTACTTTTCGTTCATCGTTGCCAACTTAACTGGGAGCGTACTATTTAAATTTTTTTGTTAAAAAGCAAAGGGTTTTAGGCAGAGACTTTTTCCAAAGTTGATTTCAGAAAAGCTCAGTTAACCATGAACAACATAGAGCTAAAATATAATTTACGTTTGCCCGTGGCGCCATTGTGCTGCGAGCCAAGTAATAAGCCAATGCGCATCCTTGTAACACACGTGTTTGAAATAACGGCTCGCAGGACGTTACTCGGCGGCTGAACGCACGATAACATAACGAAAAAATGGAAGAGATTATGGAATTACCGTCTGTCAGGACTAAAGTAGATTATAATAAAAGGACGGAGTAAAATTATTACGGATTTTTTACTTTAATACTGTTTCTTACATTCAATGCTAGAACTCCTGCGGAGATCACGCTTGAATGCTATGGAAGCATTTCTCAACTGTGGATTGGTTCAGCAATTTCACCTTTTACCTGTACTACGTATAATAAAAATAATAACTTTCATTGTGTAAAAGTTTGTACATAAAAATTAATTACAGACTGGTCACGGTTAATTGAGCACTTTTGAAATCAACATTTGAAAAATATCACTGCCCCTACTTGCGTATATTTCGACGGGCACACTGACTGGCAAGCGACCATTAAAGTTGGTAACGATGGAGGAAATACGTTCCATATATTAACGTTAAATTTAACGTGTTACGTAAACATTTGTGAATACTGAAACGATTTGTTTTCCTTTCTCTATTTTTAACACATGTAAGTATAAGACTCAGCAAATTTGTAAAATATTTACTTTTCTTGTTATTTTACAGTCTCACTTTAACATCGCATGCATAAAGTGATATGCCCGTGGGAATGTTAATTAATATTATATAAGAATACACAATGTTCATACAAGTAGATCTTAAACAGGATTTTTGAAAATGCTCAGTTTATCGTGAACAGCCTACATTAAAAATATTTGTAAACACTGGTACTTGTATTTTCGTACACACGACAGTAATTGTAATAATTTGCCTTCTTGAAGAAGGTTTTTCTTCTTGCAAAACCTGCTTTTCAGAATTCAATTACGCTAAATAAACCCATAAATTATATTAATGAATTGCTTTTAACATTTAAATGCAAATTCTAGCATAATATTTTAGGATGCGATAAACTGCATATATACACATTCTTCGTGCATAAATAATGATTTCTAGGCATTTTGGTAGTGCATTTACTACTTTCCAATGATTTCTGCAGGTTGTACGGTCGGTTTAAGTGCTGAAAGGAAAGCCACTCTAATTAAACCTTAAAAGAACTTCGGCTTTGGCGGCAGCCAAGTCGCTTTCCAGGCGATGCTAAAAGCTGGTGACGTTACGACTAACTTGTGTCATTTTTGCTTGCAAAAACATGAATTCTCGCCTGTTTGGGATTTAACAGGGTATTTCGTCTCATGCTCTCAAATTTTCCTGATTTCATTCTAAAACCGGTTTCCTGTTCCCACTTTTCCTAACCTGTTTTTTTTTCCTCAAGCTGAGGTGCTTGTTATGCTCATACGAGACCAGTAAGTTAGGCCTTATAATTTACTTAATTGATCAATACGCGCGCGATTGTGCTCAGGAATGTGATAGCAAACAGGACTTCCTGATAAGACAACACAAAAATAATGGCTCTATGACCAATTCTGTATATCTGAGTCCTAGAACTATAGAAGCGACTCAGGCATCACATCTCACTTAAACTCCTATAAGCGCAAACAGTTAAAGTTATATGTTACAAACACATTTTCTACATCTATAAAATGTTATTTATAAGAATTTGTGTTTTTATAACATTTCTAAGATTTAAATTCACCTATTTTTTAAATACGTTAATCTGTTTAATCTTTTTTAGCCATAATTTTTACATTGTATAATTATATTTCATCCGGTTTTGCTTCCGTTTTTATTTTAATTTATATGTAATAATTTTTAAAAATTTAAATTTTAGAATAATATTTAATATAACTCCGACTTAAACGAACAGACGACCTGCCTCTTTCGGTCAGCAACTTTTTGTACTGTTATTCGTAAGCAGAAATCAATCAGAATGAATTTAAACTGTGTTTAGAATGTGTCCTTCCTACCTGCACAGATGCAATTTACGTTGTATGAAAATGAAAGCCACTTACACACGAAATTTCGAATAACTAATACGGTAGTAATAAAACAAACAAATGAACAAAAAACACCCTTATACCGTCCGGTGTTAAGGGACCTGACGACGTACACAATATTCATCACAGTTTTCACTGCATATTTACGACTTAAACCTAGAACGACTTTCACAGTAAGAAAACTAGGAGGGGTGTTTGGAATAACAATTCAATGCATAATCGCAAAGGTGGTGGTGAGGGTAAAATAGTTTATGTTTGCAATAGGCGTTATTGGATAATGTGGCATTTTTGTCTCTTTTATTAGATCAGAAAACCAGAGGTCAGCGCACATTTTAATAGCGTAGAAGAGAAGTGGTAATGGGATTGTTATTTGGACATATTGCTATAATGGGGGAGGGATAGTTAAAACGTTTGTCATTGTATTACTAATGGTGGTAGGGCCGCGGTGGCGCAGCAGCTAGAGCAATCGCCTCCGACTAAAGTGAACCTGGGGCCCTATTCCCTAAATTGAGCTTGCTTAAAGACAGTAAACGTGATTGTCTTTATCACAAAGAGTGCCATAACGATGGTTACTCGTAGGAGGATTTATGTGGTATTCTGTAAGCCATTAATTTATTTATATCTTTGTGCAAAGATGTACGTTTTGCAAAGCAGCGGGCTGTGTTATCAAATCAACGATCTGCTTGTTGAATTGTTTTCTGTTCTGTAAGACGTATTTGTAGAATAAACCTCAATACGTTGGCCATTTTCTTTCAACTTTCGTTCATAAAGACACCTTGTTGACCGGCCTTTATATAAAAACAGTCACGAGGCATTCAAAAGACCATCGTGGAGACATATTGAGTTGCAGAATACCATTTCTTCTCGCTAAGATAGTTAGGTAGTAATTGTCTACATATAACGTCAGTAAAATGTTAGGGAATAGGGCCCTTGGTTAGATTCCAGATTTTCGCGCGTGAGAAACGTGCCGGACGCAGCCTCAATTCAGCGGTTTTTTTGGGGGATCTCCGGTTTCCCCCGTACTTGCATTCCGGCGCTGCTTTAGACTCAACTCGCTTGACCCTCATCCGCTCTCAAGACCCTGGAAGTTAGGAGCCACCCAAATCTTTCCACTCACTACCACTAATGGTGACTAAAACATCCCAAGTAACGCCCACATGCAGGTCTGTACAATCTACAACGTTAGGATCGATAGGGTTCCCCTACGTATTTCAACTCCTCTTGGGAACAACTTGCTAGTGTTCCGTAAAAAAAAACCATCGTTGAAGAGGTCACCAGTGGTCAATGGACTCAAGGCATGTTTCGGCATTGGCCCTGAATTTATTACCTGACAATGAAAACTGATATGCAAAATAATTCTTGATGATACGACGCCGATCATGGAGCTATATTTCAATGAAGCGAGAGATTGTACTGCACAGTATTTACTATCACCTATTTAAACTCGGTCTCCCACGTCATGTTGAATGACTGATTTCTGGCTTATTTCAGTTTTTTAGGGACAATTATTTGAAAATACAACTATACCTCTCTGAAACTATACATTACGATGTCGAACGAACATAAATTCTGAAATTGTGTCTATTAATTATAATGTAATTAGTGCAGTATCATTAAAAATTATCAGTACATTCTTGCCGTTTCACAACAACCAGATAACGCGTGGATAAAATATGGCGACTACATTTGAAAGAATTCGCAAAATGAAACCGCGCCATAATATAAATAATTAGTTATTTCATTGAAAAGAATATTATGGCCTATAAATCGAAAATTCAGCATAAGGGATAAGACCGAGTCTCACCCCGTTTGTATTTCCAGAGATTATGAGTACGCTAAAACGTCACCTCCTACCAACTGGCAACTATACCCACGGTGGTTAATATCGACAGTCTAAGCTCAAGAAACTAGGAAGAAACTACGGAATTTTCTGCGTTTGGGCTCTCGACCTGAGTTCTGAACTAATGTCTGGACTTCTATAAACATGTTTAACCCGAAATTCAGAAAGAAATTTGTTACATTTTGTACTTTATTGAAGTCGCCGAACGGTTAATTTGATTTAAAATCATTATTTTTAATCCTTTCATCAACAGTTACCGCACTATCACCATAAAATTATAGTATACACGTAGAATCATTGCAACTGCCAAAACCTCATAAAATAAAAATTCGCGCGCCAAGATACAAAGTTCATCTAAACCGCTATTCTTATTAAAATAAAATTCGTGGTTCTAAGAAAACATTCAACGGACATTATAAGTAAAGTGAGCTTGTTTGAAATCATCCTTTGAGAAAACGCACTTTCCGTAACTACATATATGTGACAGTGAACACTGGTATGCAGGTTCCCATTTAAGTTGGGGGCGAAAATAGTCCTAAGACTTAGCGCTGTGTTGCGAGAGTAATGCATACATTAATGTCCGGTGAGGTTAGTGTTTCTTATCTTATTCACATTATATAAATAATTTGCATACAAGTAACACATTAACATGCCTAACAATTCTATTATTTTGCTTGGATAGCATATGAATAAAGTGGTCAGGTCAGAGAACTAGATCTTAAGCAGGAATTTCAAAATTACTCATTTCACCATCAACAGCCCACAGTTAGGAAAATACCGTATTATGAAACTGTATACGTTTTAACAAAGAAAATGTTACAAGATACAATGAAACAAAAATTTATAAAACATATGCATTTAATATGTATAAAAAACATTTCGAACTGTGGTAAGGATTTCCTGAAGCCCTTGCTGCTAGCAGGCGTTTGGAAGGGCAACTTGAGGAGTCGTTACTTTTACGAAATAGACATTAGTTACAACATAAAAGTTCAATCGTTATTTTCCTGTATGTAAACTAATACTAAATTCGTGTTTACAAGCTGTGGAATTCTGAGAATTAAAAAAATGCAATTCTACAAGAGCACATTAATTNAAAACATATGCATTTAATATGTATAAAAAACATTTCGAACTGTGGTAAGGATTTCCTGAAGCCCTTGCTGCTAGCAAGCGTTTGGAAGGGCAACTTGAGGAGTCGTTACTTTTACGAAATAGATAATGAACCTTAGTTACAACATAAAAGTTCAATCGTTGTTTTCCTGTATGTAAACAAATACTAAATTCGTGTTTACAAGCTGTGGAATTCTGAGAATTAAAAAAATGCAATTCTACAAGAGCACATTAATTAAGGTAAATAAAAATTGTCTTATCACACCGTCAGATAAATTAATCTGGTCTTCGGGTAATACACTGAAGTGTTGAGTTTAACTCTGGAACTGTCCACCCGAAAAGGTTATTTTACAGTTATGCACGAGTCGTATAATCTAGCATTTTTATGTACGTCGTCAACATGCACGAAAGTCATCCTGCACACTTTTGTTAGTACAGTTATAGAAACTGTACGTTGTGGTACTTCCGGTAACATTTGCGGACAAGCAAGTCGATGTCCAGAGATGAAATTTTCATTTGATGGCATAGAATTTCCGGGAACATAACCTAATTCTGGTTTTAAGTTATAAGACCCAAGATGGACGTTTACAAGATAAGAGAAGAAACAGGCCTCCGGAAACCAGAGTTATCTAATAATATTCCAGCAGTTCTTAAATTAGGATGTGGTCGTGCATGTTTGCACGTTGTGTTTGTAGACTCAGTTCCCTCAAGAAAACTTCAAACAAAAAACCACTACTAAATATTACAGCCACACGTGTTGCTCATTTTTAACTACGTATAAATAATTATCGTAACCAACACAAAAACGAGTATTCAATATTTCGTAACTTCTCGAGCTTGAAGTTCAAAAAACTCTAAAATTAAAACAAATGAAAACACATTTTTATTTTTTAAACACAAAATAGATTTTTGTAAAAAAAAAAAAAAATTTACAGTAATTGCAATATAAAACGTATCACTTCTCTACAATATTTCTGAAAATGGTGACGCGGTAGTACTATTAAATGATAAACGGCAGAACAGGTAGACCGAAACGTTTTTACACAGACCCACCATGTACATACGTGTAAATATTATGGTACAATTTTCTGATAGGGACGGTGAGTGAAGTAATATGTAATACCATTAAGAAAGATAAAAGGGTTAAATGTAACTCTTACAAGGTTTTACCAAAAAGCAAACACACGTCAAAATATCTCTATATTTGTAACCGATGTCTCGGAGTGATCGTGACGCCCTTTATAATGTACGTGCAAAACATCAAACGTTTATGCAACTTAATTATAAATATTTTTTTTTTATTAAAGGCATAAAAGTAGTACAATAAAAACACGGGATATACTACTACACTAAGGTTTATCTATTTTCTGAGTTGATCACCTCCACATAGCGCCTTCGCAAGAAAATCCACTTTACTCCACTGACCTTTGTCCTAATCGATAGCTGGATAATTCTTCTGTGGCACCGAGTACGTTTCCGCTGCTATTGAAAGTAGGTCATATTCGGTCAGCCCGTTTCGGCTAGCCCGTTATTTTCGTGCACTGCCAGCACGAAGGTATTTTTGCGCTCTTGGAGAACTGAAAGGATGAACGTTAAAGACCTTCAAGGGCTATTTCCCTCCTTAGATAGTAGATACTACATGTCATTGTAATATTACACTTACAAAAATTTAACAAAACTGCGTAATGAAAAATAATTACTTTGTTTACTTTTATAGGACTTATACTAATTATAAAATCTTAAAAATAAAATTAGGTAAAAATACATATATAAACTTACTTTAAAAAAAAATCTGATTTCAACTAAGTATTTAAATCAAACAAACGTCATGAAGGAATTTCATTGAAATTTGCTCCAGAAGTCAGGGTTTAACTCACTGCTGTTTTAAATGCGAACTTTATTGTGGAACTTAAGATGAAACAACAGGCTAACCCAAAAATTAAATTGCAAGAAATTTATTCAAGTTGTGATTTAGTAAATTAATTTGAGCTGCAGTAGAACATATTATCAGCATCATATGTGTATATATATATATATATATATATATATATATATATATATTCTATTTTTTGGTACAAGACACGCATTCTTCAATTTTTGTTCGATAAAAGATATTTCCCCTTTTTTTTTCTTTTTATCTCGCAAGTGTTTGAAAACCCACAGCAAAAAATACAAGATATGTTAAAACATTAAGTATATTTTTGGGCTCTTACAGCTTTAAGGACAACGCTGACACGACCCTACGTACCTATCACAAATCCATGTTAGAAATAAAAATATATTTCTAATTTCCTCTTTTGTAAGAACGTTTAAGTTCTTTCCGATGGAAAAAGAATATATGTATTACGGTTGTTACTATCATAAAAATTCTTTAAAGATATTTTAAAATGTATTATTTGAAAAATAAGTAGAAATTATGAAGGCAGTGAAAGGATTCATGAACGAAAGATCTTCCTCGAGGACGTGGAATACTGTACATGAAATATGCACTGTATTTACAATTTGTCTGTGACAGTGGGAAGATTTCACGCCATTTTCACGCAAAATGAGAGGAAGGAACTTTCGCGCACACAGAATAATGAACATATTTAATTTTACCCCGTCAAAGCCTTAACCGGTAAGAGAATACATTAAAATGCAATACGTAATTAATTCCTATACGCGGAAACAACTTACAACAAGTTGCCAATAGAAACTTACGTTTCTGATATTTTTCATAATCGATTTTTGCATAACTGGATTTTGTTTACTGTTGTCTGGCAGGATGCGAATCGGGGAAAAAATTTCCGCTCGCGTCGTGAAGCACGGCTAGTTTCGGAAGAAAAGCGGCATAAAGACCGAATGCCTTTATTGGAAGTGTGAGTTTCTGAATGAGGGCGCGAGGGCGTGGCTCTGGAGGTTCCCGTAGCAGGATTCCCGGGGAAGGCGTGTCATCCACCAGGCGCCATCAACGGCAAGGTTTCCTCATTTTGAAGGGAGGACTGTAGTCTTTGACGTGCTCGAAGTCGCACTTGTGTTTCAGGCGAGCGGGTGATCGCGTTCGCCAGTTCTTCCACGGCGATCGTGCACCGACGTGGGGCTAGGTCAGCTACCCGCTAAGTCTCGAGCCGGTCCAATCAGGGAATCCCCGCGCGAGAGGTTCGCCGACTTAATTCACTATAACGGCAGCGGTGAGTGTGGGGAGGATGCGAGCAAAATTATGGACGTTTCCCCGGGTGACTGCAGCCAGGGGGGCAGGGAGGAAGGGTTGAAATTGGCGGTCGTAATCGCTACCTTCTGAGGCCAAACCACTAGTATTTTCTCCTTCCCCGGGCCCCTCCTGCGCTGGGATTGAACCCAGGAACGACGTCGACGAGGAGGAAGAGGACGGAGGGGCTGGATACGCCTGTGTGGTTCTGCAGGCGCGGGCGAGTTTCCTGAGGACACGTGAGGGGTTGTCGGACTAGGACGGCTCCGCCCCTCGGAAGATTCTTCTCGGCCGGGGTCAACACTCCGCGGTATATAAGGCTCCTCCGTTGCACCGGGGTGGACATCGCTCAGCAACCTCCCTCGAGATGAAGTCGGCTGTTTCCCTCGTGCTCTTCAGCTTCGCTCTGCAGCAGACCTTGGTACTTGTGGAATCGTCTCTGCCGTTGCGTGAGTAAACATTGCTGCTGGCCTGTGCGAACTCCCAAAGCAGCTCGCGCTGTTAAAGCTGTTCAAGTGGCTAACATTTTTTTTCTCTCTGTATTTTTAAGATATTTTACGAATTTGTGATACGATATCAATAACAATTCGATAAAAATTCCAAATCAGTTAAAAAATATCTTTAGCATATTTTTCCAGAAGAATTATCAGCATTTTGACATTAAATGTTGTGCCAAACTTTTTCCAAAAACGTTATATGAGCATTATGTTTGATTTCAGTTCAAGTGTTTGTTGAAGTCTTAGGAACACCACGAAGAAATCTCTTTGAAACCCGGCATTATTGTTCACCGATTAGGGTTTAACCTAGGGCTATTTTGAAGTTAAATTTTATTGTTAAACTTAAAATAAAATTACTTCCGAACCAACTGAAGAAGTTCCTTGAAATTTGTTTATCTTAGTCTAATGACATTAGAAACCGTTTTGAACTGTACCAAAATATGATAAGTATGTAAAATTATAAAATTTGTGAACTGAAGTACATAAATTATAAATTCATGTAACTCCCGAAATTAAATTTTGTGAATTAATTTTCCATGTTTTTATACTTATATCAGACTACTATTCGATGTAACAAAACAGATTTATAAAATACCCTCAAATTACCTTCACATTCACTGAAATTGTTTTTCTGGAAGCGTACAGTTAATNCAAAACAGATTTATAAAATACCCTCAAATTACCTTCACATTCACTGAAATTGTTTTTCTGGAAGCGTACAGTTAATGTATGGAATAGCTGAGGCTCCGTGAATACAAATTACAGAACGTCTCCGTATTTGCTCCTGTAGCTTCGGATTTCTGGAACGAACAATGCCGAGTCTACACGAAGCTTCCCTCGCCCCCGTTGGTAGAGTGTTATCGTTTCTGCGAAATTTACGTATATCCACGCCAATTAGGCCTATTCCTTCAAACTTCAAAACGTGGCGTCAGACACCTGTAACAGTAAACAACACCAAAAACACTTAAAGATTACTTTCAACTGAAAAATGTCACTTAAGAATAATATACATACAGCGTTTACTAAAATAAGACAATTATAGGCCAGTGAGAAAAGCCATCGACTTAGAAACTCGTGATTAGTGTTCAAACGCCTCTGTAAAATAAAACGTTGTATAAACTTTTAAAATTTCTGATTTTCTACACAGTGAAACACCCGTCCAACGTAGATTTGAAAGTCTTTCGCAATATATTTTTTAAAACCTGAAACTAGCAAATTTATGGAGAGGTACTGTAAATACTCCAAAAGTTCTGTGAAATTTAAGAAAAATACACGCCGTTTTTGCTAATAGTATTGGCAGGAAAGCAGTTCAATGTTGTGACACGAGGATTGGTTGTGCGGAGCCAGCGGATCGGTCCACCTCATCGTTTGTCTACGGTTATACAAGAACGTAACAACTTCTTAATCGACTTGCAGTGTGTAGTTTTTCACAAATTGGATATCACTGGTTCGGGTTTAGAATGTGTATGCGGCTACCATCCACTGCCATAACTTTCAGGTTTCCACTTGGATGCAACTATTTTGCGAGTTCAAGGCCTGGAGACGCGTGATATATGTAAGTCTGACTCTGGATCGCTCATCGCTTGTTTCATCGCCTCTACGTGCAATTCTCTTAACTGGTGTGCAGTCTTTCCGTCGACGACCGGCTTGAACGGGACTTTAATCGGTGACCCTATATTTTATGAACATTCATATAAAGACAAAAGTGCGATGCGTGTCTAAACATAACTCTGAAGTTTATGTGTAGAAAATTTAGCAGCTAAAACTGATTATGAAAACACCCCTTTTTAGCAATTTTCATGCCCAAAAAAGTGATCCTTAGAGTTGAAATGAGAACCTGGAACTTGCACTTGGGAACGAAATATTTCTTTACTGTTTTTTGTGTTTAAACACCACTAGAAATATATACAACCGTTTCTCAATCACGTGTTTTCTACGGAACTTCTTCTGCAACGGTCTTCATGCGCCACCAAACGAATCCCTTTAGCTCTACACAGTATAACATTTCTTTACAATTTCTTTCGAAACTAAATGAACAATTTTTTTCTTGTATCACTGCAAGTAAGATATTGCATCTTTGCAATGCACCGTTTTATTAAATATACAAAGCCTTACTATGGTAAACCCAAAGTACTCAGTACTTGCTTTTTTAAAATTCAACTTTAGTTTCGAACATTATTCTGCGAGGTGTTGCAAAAATTTGTTGTAATTTTCTTGTAGTGTTGCAGAATTAATATTGGCAACTAGTCTGCGAGGAATCGTTTGTAAAAATACACAATTTTTTTTACAGCGTAGGTCTCAGAGAATTACGTACTCTTGCGGACACACTTGGTTGCTTCCGTATCTGATGAAATGCATAGCACCAGCTCTTCTGCTGCGTTTGTTTATTATTAGTTTATTCAATGTCGGTGGGCACGGCGTGCAATGAAGTGTTTGCGTGTATCCATAGCCAAACATGAGAAGGATTCAATTCAGGTGATTGGGGAAACTACTATGGAGAATCAATAGTGCACAATAATGAATCCTCCTACTGTGACTACTCAACAGGCCGGATTTTCACTATCATCATGTAAGGTGTATGTTTCTAGACGTATGTTTGCAGGAAAGGTTTTCTTTAGTCTTGACCAATACTACAAGTTGTGTGAATATGCGTCGCTAATTCTTAACACCTTGTGCAATTCGCAGTGGGTTTGCGAACATTTTTACTTTAAATTTGAGTCAGTCCAATTCATCACGCACCATGCAAAAAAAAATGTGTATCTTCTAAATGTATATAATTTAACTTATAGCTACTTATAAACCGAATTTTAAAGAAAAGCTCGTCAATAACCCCCATCAGCAAGTCACAAAATATTTATTTTGAATAACGAACATTCGGGCCTTTCCGGTAACATCAAAATCTTTTTCATGCTAAAGTCAAAGCGTATAGGATTTCGGAATTTGATGAAAATTTCAAATTAACTGAAAATTATGAAAATATTTGTTTAAAATTTTTATTAATCTGACGTGTAATGAACTCTTAGAGATATAGATTTTTTATGCTACGCGTTTCAATTTCATTCTAACTGATAGTGTTTTAAAAGTGAGCCTTTATAATTACATACACCATAAAGAAGTCTCAAAAAAATTGCGACGTATTTTTCTTTTAATGTGTTAAAGATAAAAGTGTGCCAGATAAATGTTTCCATTCAATAAGTATTATTTCAAGAGTTAGTCGTTTCACGTTTCTCACATAGGGTTAGGTAAAATACACTTTCAGCGATTGAAACCAGGTAATTTCGACAACTCATGGGCTACAAATAAAAATGCAACTTTTTTTGCTGCTTTTGTTTGATTTGTTTTTAGACATCAGTTATAGTACGCAAAAGCAAAGTCTATATGGGACAACGTAGTGATTCAATCATGTGAAACATTGCTCAAAATTAATGTACTATTGCGCCGAGGTAATGAACAAATTAATGTGTCACGAGTGTAGTAAGATAATCACAGAGCAAATAAGTACAGAGAAACATAATGGCATGGCGGTTCCTTTGATGTGAGTAAACCCATTTCCTGATTGGCTGCGAAAGGCTCTGGTACAGAGCCTTGAGTCTGATTGGCTACTGTGTGTTGTGGAATGTTCCGCATTGGCTGGACTGCCGGCTGGCGAGTCCTTTCGCCAACCTGGCGCTGGTTGGCGAACGAAATTCCAACATGTCTGTGGTAATTGACGCCATTTTGTTGGCGTGTGCGATTGGAGTTTGCGGTATAAGTGACTGTTTCACCTGTGTATTGTTAAATACTCTGTGACATAACACCTAGCCTTATTAAAACTTTTATTTTTTTTTATAAGTGAACGGTTGAATCAAACAAATTTAGTTTGATGTAAACGAATAAATTGTTTGTACATGGGGTAATGAAATATTTTGTTGTTGTTTGGCTCTACGTAAATTAAACAGTTTCAGTTAATTTTAAAAAACTATAAACCTAATTGAGATTCAAACCTGGTCCGTTATGTCCGTGCGCTACGCCCTTGCAAGCTCAGCTAAAGAGACCACAACTGAAAAAAATTATGTTATATAAATGATATATATACGTACAATACACACACACACACCCACACACACACACTAAAAATACAAGAAAACATGGGCAAATAAATATTTCAGGTTTTACAGCGTTACATCTTAGTTTCCTGTTGAACTTGTTTTATTAGGATGTTTNATTTCAGGTTTTACAGCGTTACATCTTAGTTTCCTGTTGAACTTGTTTTATTAGGATGTTTATACTATTATTAACCATCTATAAATGTACTGACAATCACTGTTACTATTCTGATTGTCACATAAAATACAAGTAAACAATCGAGCTGTATTTCCAAACGAATACAATCAAATGAGTGGCCAAACAAACATATACATATGATTCAACAAAATATTTTGATGAAAGTCTAATATATTTTGGCCCAACATAGAGATATTGTTGATTCAAGAGTGTTGTTTGTTGGATGAACAAAATTAATTTTGTTGCTCTTCAAGTTTTGTTTGCTAAGCAAAATATTTTGTTAGCAACTACATTTAGTTTTGGCCCTAAACAAACAAATATTTTGTTGTATTTTCTCTCAGTGTGCATCACACATTTTAAACAAATATTTACGTCTATATGTGT
>NQII01014453.1:0-19510 GCA_002778355.1 Clitarchus hookeri | reverse complement strand
TCCATCGTCTGCTTGCAGCGGCACTATGGTCGCTCCATGTCTGGTGGCGCATGCCTGGCCGAGTCCTGCGTTATGCACCATCGTACCATGCTGGTAAGCTGACCAGCAACCGTTACATCGTGGAGGTGTTGGAGCCTGTGGTTGTGCCCTATCTTCAGGGTCAGCCTTGGACCTGTACCAACAGGACAATTCACGACTGCGTGTGGTACACATCGCCCGACAGTTCCTGGATGACCACCATGTCACATTGCTTTGTTGGCCTGCGCGTGCACCAGTTATCTTACCCCTCGGAACACACGTGGTCCATGGCCGGACGACCTCTTGCCTGCTACAGGACACCTGCGGCCACAACAAATGAACTTTGGGCACGCATCGAAGCAGCAAGGGCGGAGATACCACTGACGGACATCTTAAGTCTTGTCCCCTCAATGTCGCGTCGTGTAGCAGCGGTTATTGCTGCCCTTGTTGGGGAAACACACTGATGATTTCCCCATGTCCCGTACGTCATACCGAGCTGCAAGAATAATCGTGTCACCTGTGTATTCTGTCCAATAAATATGGCTGCGATAGCTCATGCAATTCTTGGCGTATCAATTTGAATGACCAGCAGTGTATTTGCACGTTAAAGTTTATTTAAGCATATTTTTCTTCCAGTACGTAAATATGTATTTATTCATATAGGTAATGAATTTAATTAAACTCTTTTATGCAGTACCTTAACGAATATCTTCAATGACAGTTTATCTGATATTCACTATTTTCTACAATTATTGTAGAAGTGATTGCGAGTTTGATAAAAGAATATTCCATTTACTGCAATATAGTTTGCACGTATTATCTGTGCCTACGATCCAGTAATAAGGTGAAGAGGACGCCAGCTGGAAGGGAGACATACGACCCGCGCACTAAGTCACTTGTCGCACCGCCCACACTGACGAGGCATCTGGACGCCGCCTCTCGTTATGTTAATGAACAGCGCTGCTCGCTACAGGTTAATTAAGAGCGGACATGGCCGTGGACTGGCCTGTTAAACTGCCGCCAGATCACATATATTGGTGGTGTTATCGCGCCGTCGAGGCTGCCTGCTCGCCCTATCTGTCCACCGGGAGCACCCTCCCACCGAGCTGCTGCTGGCTGCACGCAACACGCGCCGTCATTGGCCGGCCGTCTGCTGCATCGAGCACGCCTCCTCGTGTCTCATTGGTCCAGCTGTGCTTCGTTTTGGGTAGTCAGGCTGGCGCCATGCTACCTGCGACAGAACACGCCGCTGCATCACAGAGTAGTTACGAATACAGAGATGGAATAGCCGCTTATTCCGCCAACTCCACCCACACTCGTCAAAAATACGGCGCCACCACTGGCACCGAAAATGTTGGAATGACGTTCGCCAATCAGCGCCTGGTAACGTACTCTCCGGCCGGCAGTCCAGNGTGGCCTATCGTGAATGTGAATTATTCTATCGCGAAATTTATTCCTGTGTTAGGATAAATACGAAAACGGTGAAGTGGATATGAAATAAGTGAGTTGAGGAGGGACGGGCTGAGAGACGTGCAGGAAGCCAACAGCACCGTCGCACAAACGAGCGCAAGGACAGACACCTAGTGCGCATGGCGATTACGGGCAGCACATCAATCAGTGTCAGCGCACACGGTTCGTCGCCGTCTGCAGCATCCCTGCATCTTGTCCAGGCGCCACTGACTACTCACCACAGACGCCGGCAGCTGCAATGATGCGTAGAACGTCGGGCCTAGAAGTACGAATGGCATTCCATCGTCTGCTTGCAGCGGCACTATGGTCGCTCCATGTCTGGTGGCGCACGCCTGGCCGAGTCCTGCGTTATGCACCATCGTACCATGCTGGTAAGCTGACCAGCAACCGTTACGTTGTGGAGGTGTTGGAGCCTGTGGTGGTGCCCTATCTTCAGGGTCAGCCTTGGACCTGTGCCAACAGGACAGTTCGCGACTGTGTGTGGCACACATCGTCCGACAGTTCCTGGATGACCCACCATGTCACATTGCTTTGTTGGCCTGCGCGTGCACCAGATATCTTACCCCTCGGAACACACGTGGTCCATGGCCGGACGACCTCTTGCCTGCTTCAGGACACCTGCGGCCACAACAAATGAACTTTGGGCACGCATCGAAGCAGCAAGGGCGGAGATACCACTGACGGACATCCAAAGTCTTGTCCTCTCAATGTCGCGTCGTGTAGCAGCGGTTATTGCTGCCCTTGTTGGGGACACACACTGATGATTTCCCCATGTTCTGTACGTCATACCGAGCTACAAGAGTAATCGTGTCACCTGTGTATTCTGTCCAATAAATATGGCAGCGATAGCTCATGCAATTCTTGGCGTATCAATTTGAATGACCAGCAGTGTATTTGCACGTTAAAGTTTATTTATGTATATATTTCTCCCAGTAAGTAAATATGAATTTATTCATATAGGTAATGAATTTAATTAAACTCTTTTCGGCAGTACCTTATCAAATATCTTCAGTGACAGTTTATCTCATATTTACTATTTTCTACTAATGTTGTATAAGTGATTACGAGTTTGATAAATGAATATAAGCTGTATTTAACGAAAACACTATTTACTGCAATATAGTTTTCATGTATTATCTATGCCTAAGATCCAGCAATAAGGCGTATTGGCAGCAGTGAGGAGAGCGTGTGAAGCCAGCACTTGGAGGAGAGTGTACACTTGTAGAGGACGCCAGCAGGGAGGGAGACATGCGACCTGCGCACTAAGTCACTTGTCGCACCGCCCACACCGATGAGGCATCTGGACGCCGCCTCTCGTTATGCTAATGAACAGCGCTGCTCGCTACAGGTTAATTAAGAGCGGACATGGCCGTGGCCTGGCCTGTTAAACTGCGGCCAGATCACATATCTTGGTGGTGCTATCCCGCCGTCGAGGCTGCCTGCTCGCCCTATCTGTCCACCGGGAGCAACCTCCCACCGAGCTGCTGCTGGCTGCACACAACACGCACTGTCATTGGCCGGCCGTCTGCTGCCTCGAGCACGCCTCCTCGTGTCTCATTGGTCCAGCCATGCTTCGCCTTCGGTAGTCAGGCTGGCGCCAGGCTGCCTGCAACGGAACACGCTGTATCACAGAGTAGTTACGAATACAGAGATGGAATAGCCGCTTATTCCGCCAACTCCACCCACTCTCGTCAAAAATACGGCGCCACTGGCACCGAAAATGTTGGAATGACGTTCGCCAATCAGCGCCTGGTAACGTACTCTCCGGCCGGCAGTCCAGTTAATAAGGAACCTTAAGCAGCATGCAGTAGCCAGTCGGACACAAGGCCCATGCACAGAGCCTCACACAAGCAATCAGAGAGAAACCGCCACTCCATTTCATCTCTGTGTACTTTCTACTCTGTGCTGGCGCCATGCTGCCAGCGAGCTCGAGTGGAGAGAATTGGGTGGCTCTTGTCACCGAGGTCTTGAAAGCCGATGGGGGTAAAGCGAGGTGAGTATGGAGCAGCGCCGGAATTCAAGGGTGGGAGAAACCGGAGATCCCAGAGAAAACCCGCTGACTAGCAGCATAGTCCGCCACGATTCCTACATGCGAAAATCTGGGAGCGACCCCGCTGGGAATCGAACACGGTTCGCCCGGGTGGGAGGCGCGTAGTCTGACCACTACAACACCGCGACTTCATAAGATATGAACGTAAATTCATTAACAGTATTATAGATGATGTGAAGAAAGACAATCACTGATCTTATTCTTCAAATGTCATTAGCTTTGTACTGGCCTCTGACGAGCTTGTGTGTGCGGCGTGTTGCAGAGCTGGGAGGCGCTTCCGCCCGACACAGCGACCTTCACCCCGGACATCACGCCGCTCATACTGGCAGCACACCGCGACAACTACGAGATCATCAAGATCCTGCTGGACCGCGGTGCTGTCCTCCCGATGCCGCACGACGTCAGGTGAGCAAGCCGCCCTCACCATTACCTACCGCACACTAGGTACTCTCATTGCACGCAAGCTTGCCATTTTAAATTGCCTAGCATGTGTGCTGAGTTGAGATATTTGGGCGGCTCTTAGCAACGAGATATTGATAGCCAATTACAGAGAAATGATATGAAAATGGAGCAGCGCCGAAATGCAAGGGCGGGGGAAACGGGAGATACTGAGAAAACCCGCCGACCAGCGGCATCGTACAACTCCCACTACTGGAAATCCGAGAGTGACCCGGCCGGGGATTGAACCTGGTTCGCCTTGATGGGAGGCGAGCAGGCTAACCGCTCAGCCACCGCGGCCCGTAATCACGTGTGATGCAAACTGTAACGAAGCAAAATTTCTCATGACTGGCACATACTTCCTCAAGGCTTAAAACTATGCTTGTAGGTTGCTAAGGCAATCTTACCGCATGTTTTACTAAGACTAGTTAGCTTTATTCAAACTTGTTGACTTCCATATCAACCTTTATTCAAGCTTACAGGCTTGTCTTGACAAACTTGACTCAAGCCAATTATGCTATTGGGATACGTAAACCCAGACATAATGGCGCGGCGGCACATTTGATGTGGGCGTACCCATTCTCTGATTCTCTACGCGAGGCTCTGTGTGTGACTGGCTACTGCATGTTCTGCAAGGTTCCCTATTGGATGGCTGGTAGATTACCAGGCTCTGACTGGTCAACGGAGTTCCCATATATTGCTGGTTTGTAACGCCGTGACATGTAGACTATTATAGAATCCACTTCTCAAAGCACTTTGAAAAATGCTCAGTTGTTTGTTCATTGGTTGGTACCCCAGTGAGTAGCCAGTCTTCTCCCGGAGCAGGTAGCGTCACAAAGTACTTAACAATGCAGAGATGAAACAGCCGCTCTCACCACAAACTTCAGCCGCACATACCAACAAAATGACGTCACTTACCAGCAACATGTTGGAAAGCCTACTGATATACTCGCCGGCCGGCAGAAGGACCGTTCTTAGAGCATCTCACGGTCAATCAGAAAATGGGTAAGCCCACAACTAAGAAAGTGCCCCGCCATTGCGTGTCTGAGCAGTAATCTACTTTGTGGTAACACGAAATTAGATTTATTTATCTTTGCAAGTGTGTTAACACTTTTTAGTGGTTTCTACATTAATTAACATTGCCCAAATTTGGCATATATATATAATATCGTAAATAGGGCATGTCTAGGGGCAGCGATATTTCGCGAAAAGATTTCGATACAAAATACAGTCCAGAGCACTGTAGGGTCGTCCAGCTNTTCTCCGGCTTAATTAACACATAAGCACGCTGACTTATCTGCGTGCGCATCGCACGTCCTCAGTCGGCACGTGTTTCCTGACCACATACTGTAAACAAGGCTGCCGATTTACACGACGACGTTACCATCACGCTATTTTACCCTCATAATGTTCCCTTTCCTGTCAAACTAACATCCCTGCTTCTGAGAAACAAAACTGGTATTGTCCGTAATAAATCTGTGTACACATGTCCTCTTTATAGGGGCCGTGGTGGTGTAGTGGTTAGACTACTCGCCTCCCACCAAGGTGAATCAGGCTCGATTCCCGGCGGGGCCGCATTTTCGCATGTTGGAATCGTGCCAGGCGGTGCCGCTGGCCGGCGGGTTTTCTCGAAATCTCCCGTTTCCTCCGCCCTGGCAATCTGGCACAGCTCCATATTCACCTCGCTTCACCCTCATCGGCTCTCTGAACCTCTCCACTCTCCACTCCACGCATTAAATGCGGCTTATACAGATACGGAACTCGGGAAGTGGCTTACAAAATAAACTGAAAGTAAACTACACGTGAAACGCATTACTGCTTCTGCTAGCATTCGAAGTCAGGACCTTCGCAGCAAAGGCTGGACTTACAATGCACTCGCCCTGGACGTCGGCTTTTCAGACAACAATATTGTAATGTTCGTGAATACCCCGAAATTTTCATGAGAACCGGATAAAAAATTCAAAATTATAATATTAATTGAAGCAAACTTTTGGTTATAAAAATGTTTTGTCACCTTAAATCAAGACCCATCGCTTTTTCCATGTCTGTCGTTAGATTCTTTTATTTTTATTCTGCTACAAGTAGGTCCTACATCACGTTGCTGAATGCGGACGAACAAATTCAAGCAATCTTGTTGGTGGGAAGTGGATGAAGCATTCAACAAGCTTCGTCCAGACAGTATGTCAGTCACACACAGGTATGTCGGCAAACTGCTAGCTAAATGTATGGATACTGGACCAGTACATGACAAATCTTGCTGCAGGTGACCTTCAAGGACAGTCAGGTACGAAGAAACCGGTACCAGACAAGAATTTAGTTTGGCCCATGTGCAGAAGAATAGTGCTTGAATAACGTTTTCCCATTTCAGCCCTGTGTTCTGAGGAGTGAGCCACCACAACACTTCATAATAACAACCAATACATTTTTATTTGTTCGATTCTTTCAAGGAACAAGACACTTGCGCATCAGTAGGTATGTAGTGCACTATAAAGAATCGTTGATCCTTTAATTTTTTATGAAACTGTTACTGGTGTTTATTCACATTATATTTATATAGTCCTAATTAGTGTCTCACTTATTTTTTGTACTGATGAGACCGATTTATTTGTTGCATTGAATACGATACAATTAATTGTAATTGTTCCATTGGGTCAATGGTAGCTTGATTTTTCACTTAATTAGTATTATGCTACGAAATTAAGACCTCTGTCTTATTAACAANATTGGGTCAATGGTAGCTTGATTTTTCACTTAATTAGTATTATGCTACGAAATTAAGACCTCTGTCTTATTAACAATCTCATTAAACCTGATCTATTAACAGACGTGGGATGAAAGTATTTATTTAGTAATAAACTTATATCTTTGATCACTCAGTCGGATGTCAACAGTATAGAGCTAGAGCCACATATCAGACAGTAAAGTGTAGTAGACGCAGTGAATGTTGTGGAGGAATAGCNGTCAACAGTATAGAGCTAGAGCCACATATCAGACAGTAAAGTGTAGTAGACGCAGTGAATGTTGTGGAGGAATAGCAGCTGAAATACAAGTTGAACAAGGACCAGCTGTAGGTGAAGGTGGTCAAAGTACTGCCAGCTAAACAGTAGGCAAGGGAAACAGCGTCACTGATATTGCGAAAGACACCGCTTGTTTCTGGAGGAATCATTTCGAACCCTGCTGACCACAGACGGTGATGATTCTCCAAGATTTGCACAAACAGTGTGGCGTTACCCTGGCGCACATTTGACTGGAAAACTGACTGAATGCCAAGGAAGGATGACTGAAGTGGCATGCAAGCAGCTCAAATCATAGCCCGCTTGATTATTACTTATGAAGGGGGNCGACGTTACCATCACGCTATTTTACCCTCATAATGTTCCCTTTCCTGTCAAACTAACATCCCTGCTTCTGAGAAACAAAACTGGTATTGTCCGTAATAAATCTGTGTACACATGTCCTCTTTATAGGGGCCGTGGTGGTGTAGTGGTTAGACTACTCGCCTCCCACCAAGGTGAATCAGGCTCGATTCCCGGCGGGGCCGCATTTTCGCATGTTGGAATCGTGCCAGGCGGTGCCGCTGGCCGGCGGGTTTTCTCGAAATCTCCCGTTTCCTCCGCCCTGGCAATCTGGCACAGCTCCATATTCACCTCGCTTCACCCTCATCGGCTCTCTGAACCTCTCCACTCTCCACTCCACGCATTAAATGCGGCTTATACAGATACGGAACTCGGGAAGTGGCTTACAAAATAAACTGAAAGTAAACTACACGTGAAACGCATTACTGCTTCTGCTAGCATTCGAAGTCAGGACCTTCGCAGCAAAGGCTGGACTTACAATGCACTCGCCCTGGACGTCGGCTTTTCAGACAACAATATTGTAATGTTCTTGAATACCACGAAATTTTCATGAGAACCGGATAAAAAATTCAAAATTATAATATTAATTGAAGCAAACTTTTGGTAATAAAAATGTTTTGTCACCTTAAATCAAGACCCATCGCTTTTTCCATGTCTGTCGTTAGATTCTTTTATTTTTTATTCTGCTACAAGTAGGTCCTACATCACGTTGCTGAATGCGGACGAACAAATTCAAGCAATCTTGTTGGTGGGAAGTGGATGAAGCATTCAACAAGCTTCGTCCAGACAGTATGTCAGTCACACACAGGTATGTCGGCAAACTGCTAGCTAAATGTATGGATACTGGACCAGTACATGACAAATCTTGCTGCAGGTGACCTTCAAGGACATTCAGGTACGAAGAAACCGGTACCAGACAAGAATTTAGTTTGGCCCATGTGCAGAAGAATAGTGCTTGAATAACGTTTTCCCATTTCAGCCCTGTGTTCTGAGGAGTGAGCCACCACAACAATTCATAATAACAACCAATACATTTTTATTTGTTCGATTCTTTCAAGGAACAAGACACTTGCGCATCAGTAGGTATGTAGTGCACTATAAAGAATCGTTGATCCTTTAATTTTTTATGAGACTGTTACTGGTGTTTATTCACATTATATTTATATAGTCCTAATTAGTGTCTCACTTATTTTTAGTACTGATGAGACCGATTTATTTGTTGCATTGAATACGATACAATTAATAGTAATTGTTCCGTTGGGTCAATGGTAGCTTGATTTTTCACTTAATTAGTATTATGCTACGAAATTAAGACCTCTGTCTTATTAACAATCTCATTAAACCTGATCTATTAACAGACGTGGGATGAAAGTATTTATTTAGTAATAAACTTATATCTTTGATCACTCAGTCGGATGTCAACAGTATAGAGCTAGAGCCACATATCAGACAGTAAAGTGTAGTAGACGCAGTGAATGTTGTGGAGGAATAGCTGCTGAAATACAAGTTGAACAAGGACCAGCTGTAGGTGAAGGTGGTCAAAGTACTGCCAGCTAAATAGTAGGCAAGGGAAACAGCGTCACTGATATTGCGAAAGACACCGCTTGTTTCTTGAGGAATCATTTCGAACCCTGCTGACCACAGACGGTGATGATCCTCCAAGATTTGCACAAACAGTGTAGCGTTACCCTGGCGCACATTTGACTGGAAAACTGACTGAATGCCAAGGAAGGATGACTGAAGTGGCATGCAAGCAGCTCAAATCATAGCCCGCTTGATTATTACTTATGAAGGGGGGCAGCGGTGGCGCAGTGTCCAGGGCGCTCGTCTCCCACCACGGCGATCCGGGCTCGATCCCCGGCGGGTTCACTCCCGGATCCTTGCATGTGGGAATCGTGCTGGACGTTGCGGCTTGCCTGCGGGTTTTCTCGGGGTACTCCCGCTTCCTCCGCCCCTGCATTCCAGCGCCGCTCTATTCTAGGGTTTCATTTCTGTCATGCTCGGGGATAACGGTCACCTACGGGTCCCAGCTGGAAAGACCGTCACTCGGAGAGTGTCGCCTTGCCCTGGGTGCACTTCCCACACGACATTATTATTATTACATGTGGAGCCACCTGTCAGCCTCCGTGTATGTGTTCCAAATCCAGAGCATTCTCCATCTGAAACAACGGCATCACGCAGGCGTTCCAGCAAGTTTACACGAGCGTGTTTCATTAAATGCTCAGAGAATAGAGATTTCGTCTTCAGCGATGTGTGCGACAAATACGGACCGCTTGAACAGATTACGTAACTTCTGTCGTGAGTCCTGATTTATGGAACAATCTATACGTACTGGCTGTTTTTTTTTTAACCTCACGCACATTTTCAAAGATGCAGCCGACTTTTATACAATGCCTAATAAAGCACCATTGTTTGGCAACTACACTTAGTCGTGATTATTTTCAAGCGACAAATGTAAAGTTCTTGAACATCTACCAAACTGCATACAGATAGAGTATGTGCTACAGCACAAAGATTTGGTTCTGCTTCGAATAGTTCTCTCCGCTAACAACGGTAGTCCTATATTTCAGCGAAAATTGAGCTACATCAGCGTTTTGCACTTGCTAGTGTTTTTCAGTATTCTGTCATAAAAGGCAATAAGCGGCTTTTAGATGTTGGGAAGTGATGTATTTAATGTGTGAAGACACCATACATGCTAAAAAACGAATGCTACTAAATTATAATTTTTAGAACAATTAACACCTAGAGTTGATAAAAAAAATATTATTTCATTTCTTTCAACGAAAATACATCTTTAAGGACAGACCGGCACATGTAGTACCAGGATGGGAACGGCGATGTAACGTTTTCTGGGTAATCCGTTCCGACACTATACCATCGTGACTAATAAATAACACGATTGATATAAATGTGATCTCATTGTATCAGGTACACGACTACCATGCGAGCATGACCTTGAGTAGACACCACACATGCCCGAGGCACGGGTGAAGGGCCCTGGCGACTGGCGGTAAATGTTCGTGAGTGAACATTTAAGGGCAGTACATCTCGCCACTCCAATGTGCAAGCGCACTGATTACGGTGCAAAATAAAAGATCTCGTCTAAATATGTCGATTCAACCATAAAAGCTATTTATCTACTTTGCTGCTTTCTTTAATTCCCAAGTACCTAAGGAAATATTGGCTGCTAACTCAGCGGTGTTCATGCATGTAAAACTCACCGTGTATCCGACAAAGCCCAAACCAGTTTCCTTTATGGTAAATTGCCAGTTACAATTTACGAAGAGATTGGCGGTGTGGCATTATTGCGCCGCCGTGGGTAGATGCCTGGCCTGAACACAGCGATGGCCGAGCCTCCTTCCGGTTCCGGCACACTGCACGCCGCGTGCCACTGCACTGTCGCCGATGGCATCCATCAAGTAGTCGACCCCGTCACAGGACGCACCAGCTGTCACATCCCAGTCCCTCGGCTCACATCGCCGTCACTTCAGTCTCGTGTTGTCGAGACTTGGCACGAGGCTGGTCCCGGCCCGCTGTCCTGGGACTGCACTCGGCCGGCTGTGCCCGACCTCCCCAAGGGAAATAGTGCGCTGAACAAGTCTATTACAATGGTGTTCCTCAAAATTTGCCTTTCAGAGTGTTTATCGAAACATTTCGGCATGACAATAAATAAAATACAATTCTGAACACCTTTTAAAACCGTCAGATATTCACAGACTTCATTCCATTCTCGGAGCAGTAGTGAAAAAAAATATATATTTTTTATTAACTAACATTAGCGTTTCAAGAATAGTAAAGGCAGTGGAAATATGACAGTCTACGAAGGTGTGCTAAATTATTCTTTATGTCTTGTCATGCCAATAGTTTTTTATAAATCTTTAGGAAAACAATTAGCGACAGAAATTAGGTAAATATCCGGCTTTCGTGCACCCGCACACCGCCGAGATATCCCTAAAGATAAAGGATTGAGCTACGTAGCTAATGGCGCAGTTGTTAAGCTCCGAGTCACAACCGAGATCATTAGCACAACCCTCCTACATCCTCACACTCAGACACTCCAGTGGCCTGGCAGTGGCACTACCCAGCCTCTACTGGCTGCGCAGTATCCACACAGGAGACCCGTATACAGGAGTGGCGGCTCCTTTGATGCACGGGTACTCTTTCTCTGGTTGGTTGTGCGAGGCTCTGGGAACGTGTCTGATTGGCTACTACGTGCTGCGAAAGATTCCTTATTGGCTGGAATCCCGACTGTCAAGTGGGTTACCACACGTAGAAGAAAACATTAGTTAAATCAAACAAAGTTAGTTTGGCGCAATGAAATATTTTGTTATTGATACCAAATTATTTTGTTGTTCTTTTTTGTTGCCCGATACTGCAAGGTTTGGTTGGTGCAACTTAAGATTTGTTTCTGTTAATAAAAAAAAACATATTCTTGCCAGAACTCGAACCCAAAATATTAGAGCCCGAGCACTGCACCCTAGATACGTCAGCTAATGTAAATACTTTTAAAAACATACAATTCAAAAACTGGACCGCATGCATATTTAAAATTTTACAGATTTGCTTTTTAGTTTTGTTGTTAATATTCTTTATTATGATTTTTATGCGATATTGAGCATCAGTAAATGCACAAAATAACACTGTTTCTATCGTAATTGAAAAAAAAAAAAAAGCAAATTACAGAAACCTCTCGAACTGTATTTTCGAACGAAGGAAATCAAATAAGTGACCAAGCAAATATGTATATAGTTGAGTCAATTAAGTAATTGGTTGATAGTTGTAATGTATTGGCCAACACAGAGATTTTATTTGTTCAAGTGTTTATTTTGTTAGAGTAACAAAATTTTCTTTCTACTTTTCAAGATTTCTTTGCTCTACAACTTCCACCACGTTTTTTGTTCACGCATTCACAGAGAGCTAATCAGGTTTACCGATGACCTGCTGGATTATAGGATGCAGGCATATCCGCATTCACCAATGACAACAACGAACCTTATAAATAGCCTTATTAGTTAGCAAGCACATTCGCCTGTTTTAAAGTCGAGCGGAGATTTGTAACTGTTTGATATTTTTTAAGGATAAGATTTTCCAGCTTTTGCTACTTCCTTGCTATATTTCACAATACAATTGATTAAACGGCTGTGTGAAAATGTAAAAGTGAAGGAATATAAATAAATGTTTGTCCGTAAGTCATTAGGGCAACGCGTTGAACATGTCATATCTATTTGTTAGAAAAAATTCTGTCTGAGGAAGTGTATGAAACTTGCAAAGCAGGAATGCATTGTTGTTGTTACGTGTGTTTTGCATCGCCCGAGCGCGCGAAGAGTGTGTGGAGGACAGAGTAGTTATATGATATCGGGCGGCGAGTCATAAAGGAATGTTTGATTGCCAGGCGAGCGATAATCCTACCAGGGGGTTGAGTTACGAAGACATTCCACCGTGATAACCCTTTCGCGGCTCACGCGCTCCTGACCTTCAACCGATGGAATTTCTATGTTTACTTGAATAATTTTCTAGTTGTCTACTGTCCTAGTTTCTCTCAGCGTGATTCGGGGCGCGGCGAACCTTCCAGGTCAAGACCAGCGGCTATAAAAGCGCTCTGGGCCTCCGAGCCGAGAGTTTATGAGAGTCTGGAGCCTGGGCGATTGTGCTACGTTAAGTGATAGATGACGAGCTAGAAGAGCAACGAGAAGCGCTGGAAGTAACCAGCAGGAAGTAAACCTGTGACTGCGAGCAACAGAGGAGTAAAGAGTGCGACTCGCAGGCTGGACTATTGGGCTGGATGCGTTAGTGAAAGACATTATGAATGATGTCAACAGACAGACTGAATGTGTTTTAATGATGAGCATGACTTAATTACTATAACCTAACAGAGACATTAAAGATACGTTAATTAGAACTGAAATAAACTTCAAATATTGCGTTCACTGAGAAATTAAAAGAGTAACAGTGAAGATATATAATTAAATGCTGCAAATAATAGCTATGCGAATAAGTAAAAAATCAAATATAATTATTTTATTTTTACTAAGAACTTTATCCCTCATGAACTTAGATACGCCCCTCAGGCGTCTTGTAACAGTGTGTAGACAGTAGTGATAACCACCAGTTTAGGTCAGGGCTACCTGGTACTTTTTATGGCACTGAGTTACCTCTCTCTTCACTGGTGCAAAGATACTACCGCCCTGAAGCTGTAGAGTCTCTTTCAACTTCATCTTCCGTTAACTTATTTCTTGTCTCATTTTTCTTCGTATTTTAAAGTCCAGCATTTACCAGTACGTTTCAGACATTGTTTTTTGCAGCTTCACCAGGGAGATACGTACGTCCATCTTCACGATTTATTCCCCATCCACTGTTGTCGCACGTCCTATTTTACTTCTTCATATTTAATTTACAGCGTTACTCCTGTCAAACTCGCCAGCAGTTTCATTAAACACGTTTGCTTTGTTTTCTTTCTTATTGCCAGTGGAATGGTTTTTATCTACCGTTTAATTGACAGTAGTTTTAACACTTATCTCTTCAATGGGCACTTGTACTAGTAGTCCAACGGCCATTCCTCTACTTAACACGAACTGCATCTACAGCACAACGCATTCCTTTCCTGACGCGCGACTTAAGCTGTGACTTTAATAACATACTCAGTTACCAACGTATAAAGCCTAAGTGAACTACTATAAACGTCTTCATCACACGTCTGTTATCGGTGGAGTGGAGTTGAGTGGAGTGGCTTAGAACGACGAAGTCTTGAGAGCCGGTTCTGTTATCAGCTTTAATTGCTCAGGCGTAATGAGGGCGTTAATTAGGCAGGTGTTTGACTTTCTTCATTCTGCATCAATTAAACAGAATATCATGTTGCTACTGACTTAGTAAAACACTCAGTTGAGAACGCGTCTTTGGGCGCAGGGAAAACCACTATTGAGTCAACCTACGTCCTCTGTATATCCTTTCTGGCCATTATTTTACTGTGCGTAAAATTAAAATAGCAACTCATGATTTATAATCGTTTAATTAATATGTTTTTTAATGTATTGCGCTAACTACAAATATTTTCTTCTGTAATTTTTAAAGTTCGAACAGTTTTCCTTGGCTTGCAAACAAACATAAAAAAGTGATGCACATAAATAAGTTGCGATGTAAGTATTGACGTCAAAAGTCTACTACGCTGTGTTCCAGTTCCAAACAACTGTTATACTTTCTGCGTAACTAGTCTTTTGCCCGGCACCTGACTTGCAAGAATATGTTTCCAAATAATGACCAATAAGTCCGTTACGAGAAGCACTCCAATAAAAACTTCTTATGGTAGCTAACCAGTTCTTAAGCTATGCCACTTTCATGCGAAATGTAATATTTCAGCACTTAGAAAGTACCGTAACGCTACAGACGAGATAACAGCCAAGGACTGGTGGCTGGGCGAGCGAATGCCACTCGTTGTCCGGTGCAGCGCAGAACATCACGTCGACGTCATGGCCGCACACCAAACAAACTACTTTTACTCCAGTAATAACGCTTCTCCACAACATGCAAAAATAAAGGCTCTCAGTACGCAAAATGGCAAAACTCACCAACAATAGTTACATCTGTCCACCGCCATAAGCGCAAAATACCGCTCTGAAATGACTCTCAGTAAAGAGGTACTTAAATGTGTAAGCACAATTCCAGCGGTAACACAAGTACCCTTATACATCCGGCCAAAATACCCAGAAAACCACTGCGGTAATTACCCTCATGAGCCAGACAAATAAGTTTCTTTGCTGCTTCGCTAATTATGCGCTCTTGTCCCGTCCTTAACCCTTGGTGGCAATGAAACGTCTGCTAACATTCTACTCCAGGAGAGATTAGATTAAACGTCGGCGCATAATAACGTAATTAATTGCGGTGTTAAAAATAACTGTTTCACTACGTCTCGGCTCGTGACACCCAGTTTTTTAATTAGTGCATTGCCTGATTGTCGTTAAAGTCTCTCAAGCAGCCAGCACATAATTATATAGTCACTCAATAACTCTCCGTGGCGCTCCTGAGTCAAAGTTTCTGAGGAGCCCGCCTAGCTGGCGCTTGAACTGCGATACAGGATGTTATTGATTCCCGTTTGTCTGCGAAACTACGTGTGTTCTCATCTACGCAAAGAACACACCCATCAGACGAGTGCTGAGTGCTTTCATGACGTCACGCACATTAGAAACACCAGTACACACTACTGCAACATGGATAAAGACGGCTTTTCAAAGCGATATATTTCAGAATATACACGTCAGATCTATACAAAACTATACAAGAGCCCTGCAATACTGAATATTCCTGCAGGCGTTCCACCAATACAAGTATAGGGTCACCGCTGGAAGTCCCATAGGTACACACTGTGCGACGAGAACACTGCACGCCAGTTTAGAGCCTTGCGCTTAGTGGCGGTGGCGCACTTGATGCGCGTGGCAGTGTCGCCCTTATCGCCCCAGTCTCTCTCTCGACATGAAACGCAGAGAAAGGCTCCATGTAGGAGGGAGCATTCCGTCGACTCTCGCAGTGAGACAGCTGACGCACGCCTGTACGCACTCGGCGCAGCTCTTCAAGACGCAGAGACCGCCTGCATGCTGGGAGAACAACGCACTTCCACACGCATGATGCACGCGCAGTACCACACACATCTCTCTCGCATCGCGCACAGTCAGGCTTCACGCAGTTACAAACAATACGCTGCTTGGCTTCCAGCAAACACAGTCATCATATACCATCGATAATATATATTTAATACACACATGCCAGCGTACGGTGCTCTTGTGGCTCACCTGGGCGTGTTGTTATTATTAATACTACTGATCTTGTCATTGTTTATTATATTACAATTACGTTAATAGTACTTTTATATTAGACGTTTGTTCTTCTCATTTTACTATATGTGAATTATTTAATATTTTAACATTTTGTCGTGTCCATGTTATTATATGCCTGTATTATTATTGCACGTTTGTTGTTCTTTGTATTACGCCTAGTGGTAGTCCTTTTTATTTCAATATATATATATTTTGTATACTTTTTTGTTTGTTTGTTTATTGTTATTTGTTACGTAAATTTGTGTTGTATTTTGTTTCAGTGTACCTATCCAATGCCCACATCCGTTCGGTGCAAGTAAAAATATATAAATAAAATAAATAAACAAATGAAATGAAATTATTATTATATCGAGTGCAATAAATAAATCGTTATAAAGAGCACAACAAATGCGAAACACTGATAATTGAGAGAAGTTGGTGGCAATGAACTCTTCGAACCTTCTCACTGTCCTTAGAGCAGATATTAGCGTGCAGTGTCGGTCTGAACACGCCCTTACGGTCTGCGGCTCTCTCTCCACTGCGCTGCACCTCCACACGTACACCTTCTAAGTTGCGGTGTTCTTTTATACTCATCCTGTACTATACGGTTTTTAATTTAAAAAATTGGCAACATTCTGCAAAAAATTGGAGATATAGACCACAGAATCAGTGAATATGCTAAAGTAATAGCTAAATAATAACATAAAAAATTTACAAACTCTATAACGCGAAGAAAATTACTTTTATTGAAAAAAATTCCAAACAGGAGTTTTTTAAGAAGTGAATAACGTTTTTTTTTTTCGTTTTGTTATTATATAGTTTTACATAATAATACTTATATATTTAAATTTTGAAACAATTACTTTTTGCATATGTACGGAATTCTGTTCGTTATTATTTGGAAAAGTGTCGACGAGTTATTTTTCAGAAACTATACATTGTGTAAACTTTTGCTCTGTGATAATTCTGTATACTCAAGTACATATATAGTCAACTAGCAAACTCGCTCGGCTTCGCCCGGGTACAATTAAGTTTAACAGTGATACACTAATAAATATATTGGGAAAAGACAATTCATTTATGTGAAAACAGAATTATAAAATTATTCTATGTTTGCCTTGGTTTTTAACTGATTACGGCAACCCAAAAGTAAGGAAATATTTTTTACCCGATAGCCAAGAAGTAGGGCATTGCTTTGGAGTGTATCTGTGCAACTATAGCGCAGTTACCACATTTCCGCTTTCCAGCGTCGATGTATGAAAATCAAAACGTGAGTGTCATCAGTTTGTAGCTTTAGAAATAAGTGTATCTAGATACCACTTTTTGCTCTCGGCTAAGGAATCTTAACCGATCACCAAAGTTAAGCAACGTTCCCAGCGGCACACATTTGGATGGGTGACCGTTTAGTGGCATAACATCGGAGCACTTCCGGGCTTCGAAGGGCACGTTAAATATTCGGTCCCTGTTGTAATCGATTGATAGCAGTCGTTAAGCCATTTCAGAGATCCTTGGGCAGCCTGATAAACTCTGACACAACGGGGAAAAAGTATTTCGGTCACGTTCCCAGCCGTTGCAGAATTAGGTTTTGTTGTTATTCCACAGAAACCGTTCCATTTCCGGTATAAAATGCATCTTATGTCCTATTCAAGGACCTATTGTACCTACAAACCAAATTTCATCCAAATACGTTCAGCCGTTATGGAGCTGAGTGGTAACAAACATACACACAGATTTCATTTATAATATTAAAGTAGGATAAAACACACACCCCATCGAAACATATTAAGTAATTAAAGTTCTGTACTTACTTTTCTATTTCTGAAATTCACACACAGCAAGACCTCCTTAATTTTAATTTATATAACAAACACAATTATCCGTTATTAGTTAATAAAAATTAACAAAGTTTTCCCGTGCATAACTTGTGCCACGTGTTCTCGCGAGTGAGATCACAACGTCACGCTGTGCACTCAGCTGACCGCGGTCACGAGTCAAAGCAAAGTAAATCAGCGCCGAGCGAGCTGAGGAAAACTGCAGGTTACACACACCGAGATCACAACATACAATGTTCTCGAGGGCCCCACAACTTGTCAAGGAAATACAAAATGCCTTAGTTGGATTTAGGTTAATTAGGCTCATTCATCACAGTGGTATAACTGATTCAGATATAATAAATTACGAAAATGTTATGTTAGATGTATGGGACTGTATACTGTACTCCATCATTGCACGGGACTGTACGCCATCCAGAATTCATTAAATAGTACACACATGACCAAATTGTCAGAAAAGTGCAATTTATATTGCACATGAAGGAAGAATGTATATATTTTGTAACAATAAAATATTTTGATCGAATTTATTTATTTAAGAGTTAGCAAAATCAACTGATAAGAGTTTGTTTCAAAATTTTAACGTATTTCAATTGTAAATGCTTTAGAAAAGACAACGTGCAAAATTACCATTAAACAAGACCACTATTATAATAATTAGCCTCGTTGTACATAAAAAAATTGATACGAATGTTAACGTACGTTTTTATGTAATTGATTTTATTCACGCATATTTGAACCACGAAAGTTATTATTCCTATAACTGAAATAAAAGTCCTTTTATTCAATTACTAGAAATGTTTGATTACATTAGTGACAGTGTTTTGTTCCATATGACCATAGTAAACATTGCTATTGTACCTCACGAAGCAGGCTAGGCTCATAACTGACAATAAAACAGACGAAACACAAACGGTGTTCTGGCATCAGATTCTCGGCGGCTTGCTAGTTGCCTATCTCTGGTTGGCAGGCGCAGCGCAGTCCACTGAAATACCGTAACACGAGACTGCATGAGCCTCTTCTGACCAGATATACACGACACGGCATTTTTTTTGTACGCGAGATCAATTAAAATGATTTATGAAAACCGTTGCACACAGCTGTGATAATTGCAAGACTTCTGAATTGCAAACAGGAGATCTGATTAAGACTGTTTTTTATTTCGTTCCTCCTTTGGCAGAGCCTACGCTCGTGTTCGCTCCCAACGTCACGAATATCGCTAGATGTCCACGGGACTTGTCTGTCACGTTGTACACGCCCTCATAGCTGAAATGTGAACGTCTTTCAACATATTTGACATAAAAGAGAATTCCGACAACTCGACACCANACACGCCCTCATAGCTGAAATGTGAACGTCTTTCAACATATTTGACATAAAAGAGAATTCCGACAACTCGACACCAGACATCTGATTTCAATTAAATGATCAAGGAGGATTATTAATAAAAAAACACTTTTAAATACTATCTGTGATGTAAAAAAACATCATTGCTACATATATCTCAGTCAACATTTTCTCTGAACATAAACAACAGCAAAA
>NQII01014452.1:5110-17529 GCA_002778355.1 Clitarchus hookeri | reverse complement strand
GAAGAATTGTTGGAAAGAGGGAATGGCCAGTTTAAAACAATCTTTTTACAGCCAAACGTCACAAGCTTATTGCAAACCAATGGACCAGTCTGTTATCGAAACATATATGTATATATATCACCTTAAAATTTCGTTATATATATATATATATATATATAATGGAAACCGGCCGACCTGGCGAGAGTTGGTTGGGTCGGGAGCTTAGTCGCTCAACCCATCATCGAATCCCGGACGTTGTGTATAAGTCTTAAATTTTTTTTTTATAATTGCTTTTAATATTTTTAAAAGTTTTAGAAATTTTGGATTTTTATTTTTTTTTGCAATTTTTTGGAATTTATTTTTTAATTCCTTCGGTTTCAAGGTTATCCTAGGTAATGGGCATGGCTGCTGGCCGACCGGAATGATAGAGTGGGTGGTCGACTTCGGCTCCGGACCCACAACCCCTTGCCATCGAATCGGCCGTATTATTCTACTCGCTGTATTAAAATATAGCATTTTAAAGCAATTCATAACGTTATCCAACGCCCTAATAGTGACAGAAATCATAATAAAAGAATGCCATATTGCTGAAAAACGAAATGCGGGTCATCTCGCGATTGGGGGCTTAATCCACAGTTATGACATACCCAGTAGGGTGGATCGTTGTATGTATGCCTGCCTTTGGTGCATCATACACACTATCAACACAAGCACGTGAGTTTGCACTTTCTCGTATGGTTACGTTTTAAGGGTTTACTTTACCGCTGGTATGAAATGTGGCTTCATCACTGGAAAATTGTATCCAGGAACTGAACAAAAAATTAATTTCATCAGACCTATGCTACAGTGCATGAATTCGATATGGTTTTAAACATGTTCGATCTCATTCTACTTAATATGTACCAGGCTGGGGAATGTAGTTGATTTGCGCTTACCCATCAACCCGCTTTACTCCAATATTTCCACGACGCATGAAATGAATCGTCTCTAGACAAGTTCCTGCCAAATTTGGAACGAATTGCATATTGTGTGGTAAATACGGTGTTCGAAGCATGGAATTCCATCACGGAACACGATTTATCGGTTTCCGCAGCACTACATGACGGCGAACGCGAAATACAAAGGTTTACTTCCTGTTTACGCGGTGGTGTAGTAGTCACTACTCGCCTCCCAGCAAGGCTAACTTGGCTTGTTTCCCGGTGGCGTCACCCGAATATTCACATGCAAGAAACGTGGCGGACGTTGCTGCTGGCCGGCGGTTTACTCGTAGCCCCCAGTTTTCTGCACCTTTGCATTCTTTCGCTGCTCCATCCTTACCTCAGTTCACTCTGACCAACTCAATGCCTCGCCTCTTAATTTACGACAAAAACATCTCAAATCACCTTAAAACATACAAATACATGCCTGAATAATCCACTTGAGAGGAAATTGCAAGTCTCACCACACAAACACACAGCAGGGCAGAGTGTCACAGTTGAAAGGGGTAGTCAAATGTGGCGGAAAATTTGAACTGCCACTTTGTTGGCGCCAACTTCATACCATTAGCCACATGCACAGAACAAAGTCCGAGAGAACAGCGAACACTCTTTGTTTCCCCTAGGTCTTCATGTTCTCTATATGTGGCAACCTAGAAGGACACTACGTGACATGGTCCATTGACCATAGAGAATTTCGGAACTTTACCATTCATCAGTTGGTATATCATCAGAGTGCTGCAGAGCCAGTTAGGCAGTTCCCTCGTCTCAAATATCGCACCTTGCACCAACAGTCCACTATTCTCAAGATCACTGAAGGTGGCCTAATTCAACAATCATTCAACCCGGAATTCGTTGGCCGGCGTAGAAAATAATTATATTAATGCGTGCTGTGACTGCAGTCGTTGTGTTGTGAAACCTCTTTTACAGTTACCAGGCCGAAATACAGAGGCAGTTACTTAAATGCAGTAGATCTAATTTCGCTGCATTAGTCACATAATTTTAGTGCGTCTGGCTGCAGAGAGTCGTTTTATTGACCTCCTTGGCTTGCTTATAAGATAATGCATCTTTCTAAAGACATTGGTTTACAAAATGATGTTTCTCTGCATGTTTTTGTCGTGGTCGGTATCAACAATCTCTTGATTTTTCACCTCCAGGTTCCTCGATTACGAAAGAAAAAGGGGAGCGGGGCATACTGGCAGATATTAATGTTTTCCGAAGGTGGTATGTTGAGGCATATAATCAGTAAATGAGTGCATAAAGCTGTTTGTTAAAATAGTCGGAAAATTGCATTTGGTTACTCTTACTTCTGCTACTTTTCGTGACATTATATTTTCTGGGGTAAGGTTGAATTGTTAGGAAATATGTCATCCTAAATTCCTAGATCATTCATCCAAATTTCAGAAGGGAAATAGTTACTTTAGTCTGTTGGTACGGCTTGAGGCAAGCCAACTTCCTCCACAATAACTTTATGTATAATCAAAGTGCCATTTGCAGTTGCGTGCGCTGATAAGTGCAATTCGATGATTTTCGAAAACACGTCCAAAATGTTTATATATCTTGTGTTGGCAGTTTATTAGGACAAGTAACAACAAAATTGCAATCTACTGGTCGGTTGAACGTTGTACAGTACGCGGATACCATTGCATTTCTGTATTATTCCTGTTCTGGTCTTATGGCAATAAGACTCAATCATGGATGGACTTTTTATGTGATTAATTGATGTCTTCACTACAGTTGATTAACTCCCACCACCCGGGGCATGTTCTCACTTCGGAGAGACATAAATAACTCGTAGCCAATGAGAGAAAAGCCCTTCCCTTTCTCACCAGTTTTCGTGCTCTCCACCAGATATCTGCAAAAACAAATTTATAAATGCGATTCACTACTATTTTTTAATACCGAAACGTAAATATATGATTATGCTTATAATCAAAGTGACTCATATTATAAATTGCAGTCAAAAGATCGTGCATTAAAATAACAGGTCATTAAGTAAAGTTTCAGTAAGAATGATCCCCCTGATTGAAAGCACCGATTCATATTTATTGTGTGAGAGTATTTGGAAATTTAATTTCGTCTTGGAGGGTGAGTCAAAAGCATTGCCATGCCATTTTCTGGTTGAACTGCCCGAGCGTCACCAACTGCCGCGAACGGCATTCACTTTTGAGACGCCGGGCAGCGGCGCCAGAGCCCTATAGCGCCCGGGCGTCGGCGTATCAAGTCGTGTTGACAGCAGTTCCTTCGCCAAGAGCGGGTCGTGGATGATGCCCATTGTGATGCGCTTCGGCCTCCACACAAAGCCTATTCCTTTCTGCTGAGGATTTCCCCCAGCTGCAATGGTTCTTATACCATTTCTTTTTTCATCTCCTTTTGAATACAGCTTCATGGCAATTTTCTCACTCTACACGTTCGAATGCGAACTATAACGCCTCACATTTTAAGTTATAACTGACGTCAGCCATCTTATAAATATTTTACAAACACTCCAAGAACGACCGTGACTTATTAAAATTCAACAAACTGTGACGTTTTACAACATATGTCCGAAACAAATATTTTTTTTAGCTTCTTGAAACCAGTGAGATTTAAAGAATATTGTTTGCGTATGCAGAACGGCAAATTGTAAATGGAAACGTTTTTAAGTCAAAAAGCTTGGGAACTGATGACCCCAGCCGGCATTTCTGACATCTCCTGATTTATTATGAAAGTTGCAATAATTCTAAAAGGAAAGAGAAAGAAATGTGACCGTTGGAGAAAAGGGCAAATAAACGAGCTTCGGTTTTAATGATTTAAGTTAAAAAAAATACTAAGTTTTAAAAAGGAACCCACTGAACTTAGCTAAGATATTCCGCAGTCACAGTCACGTAATTATGTTTTTAATATTTTCTACTAGTTTTTTGAGACTATGGAAGGTTTAAAGTACTATGAGGGAAGAAATGAAGTTACTTATGAAGACAGAATATATATTTAATACAATTTCTTAGAGTTACAGTAAATATAAGCTATTGGCGAGGGAGGTCCTAATCAATTACAAGTTATTACTAACCTGAATGATATCGTCGCCGTAGGCTGAGTGTTGATTCGGAAAGCGACGAGCGGCAAGCCAAGCTGCATCTTGATGGCTTCATCTCGGCGTGGGTCCTCACACAGACGGACGGACATACGGACTACGTACAAAGTGTTGCCAAGTATTATGTAGTTTCTGGTGGCGTAATTGTCTCAAATACCGTTCCGCCGGGAGGCGGAATCCACTGACGCTTAGCTGATATGATTTTTGGACTATTGTTTTTGGAATGTGTTTTGGATTCTTCGCCTGACTTGGATACCGACGCGTCACTGCAGTTCGCTAGGCTTGTCCGCCTTTACTGAATCATAATGTGTGATTCGGGTTCCTCGCCCCTTCCACATCGTGTGAAATTGAGTAGAGAGATTTGGACAGGTCTTAACATCGCACTGTAAAATTTTATTTGGCGTTTTACAGGAAAAATCCTTGGAAAACCAGTTGCCCAGTAAATCCTTTGTAAGACTACCAATAGCTTTCTTGTAATTTCTGCAAAATATGTACCTATTTGTAATATTACTAATTATAGGCTTGTATTAACTTACGTTATCAAGAAGTGAACATAAAAGCATCTTTTTTTTCCTTCTAGAAACCAAATGTGTTGAATTAATAACAATCAAAATAGGGAAAAATTTCAAAATATAATTTACGAAAGAAAGCAAATTGCACATTGTCAACACAGGGACTAGAACCCGCGTCATTTGAACTATTGTTCCACATCGGTAACCACAAGACCAAATTGACTTTCCTGTTTTGAATAGTATTGTACAGAGTATGTACTCGATACCTGTAAACTATTAGTGAAGTCATTCTGTTTAAGAAGAATGCATTTATTTCATTTTAATAGTTCTGTGTAGATATCAAATGTTAACAGTTGTGCCGTAGCACACATAATACAAGGATGTCACTTTCAAGCTCTGTAATGTCAGAATATTTTATAAGTTAGCAGCACATTAGGATTAAATATTTGTATTGAACATTTACAAAAAAAAATTATATGTAAAATTCTGAACGCTAAAGGCTCACAATGCAAAAAATATAGATTAAAATATTTAAACAAATGGATTAACTTGCTCTCTCAAAAGTACAATAAATATTTAATTGGCAAACAAGCCAAGTAGTGGAAAAGTTTCAAAAATACCAAAAAGTAACTCTGGTTACTAGCAATATTTCAAACACTCAAACAAAATATTTAACTTCTGCGCAATTGCTCCAAAATAGACAAAAAATATGTAATTGAAAAAACGAGCCGAGTAATATTTTGACGTTTCTAAAATACAAATAGTAACTTACATTGATGACTAGATAAATTCAAGATATTTTGTGGAGCAATTTGACTAAAGGAGGGCAGCGTTTCAGGCTCTGTAAAGCCTCCTTTACGTAAAAATACAAGTTAAAATCTGAAATAAAATATTACGATGAAATAGTGAATTGATGGAGGCAGTCCGTAGACCCTAATCATCCATACATCGAATAAAATAATCGAAGACGACAATTAGAACACTTGAATAAAGGTAGTAACCGAGAGTTCCTAGACAAAATTTAGAACTCAGATCCATCGGGGTTAGGATGCGTGTTGGGAGTTCGGTCTACTGACTGTGTGACCACCGTAGCTACTATATCGTTATTTATTAACATTTTGTTTTGCCCAGCTTCGCGTCTTCCAATCCAGTTGTTTTTAGTGTGTTACCAACATGTGAAAAATTACCTTATTTCTAAGTCAAAATTATTACAAAAAATGTATCGGAAGTTTTATATATAATTATTTTGTCAATATTGCAGTTAAAAATATGATTTTATTATTTTATTTTAAAAATTACAACAAATAGTAGGTTTTCTTTTGAGTTGTGTGGTTATCCATAACACACAATACTAGGTTTTCACTGCTATTGTTTTTCTGGTTGTCTAGTATAACGGCAAATATAATATGTTTTGGTAACTGACACATAAACCAGTGCAATTTCACACAAAAATAAGTAAGCGTTGCATTTTGGCAAGAACTCTAGAATGAAAGTAGCTTAGATATCTTATTGCCACACCCCAAAAATCTTAAAAAGAAAAACAGGGTTTGGGAATTATTTATATTTCTTTTCTCCTACTTGTGTATCGGCTATGCATTTTCACAAAGAATTAAAAAAACTAAAATATCTCATTAATCAAGTTGTTATTATTCTCTTTTTGTTCAAGTTTTTATTCTGTTCTGTAAGTTACAAGTGATTATGTTTTATTGTAAAGTGAAAATATACAGGTCCTATGTTTTAGCGAGTTTTTACTTTCGTCAGTAAAAAACCTTATTTCCTTTTAATATTGCCTATATATGTTTACATGTGTATATAATTACACTTATCTTTCCATCATTGAGTTCCTTCGAAATGTGCATAAAAGCTGCACATATGCACTTAAGCAGTGGGATTTATGAAAGTGAATTCCACTTATATTTTAATTCTAAAATTTACAAAAAAAAAGTATTCTTCGTGCGGTGATTAAGTATCTCAAATAATGTAATTAATTATTTACTGGATGTGAACAGAATAACGCACAAGCTNTCTTCGTGCGGTGATTAAGTATCTCAAATAATGTAATTAATTATTTACTGGATGTGAACAGAATAACGCACAAGCTGCTGTGAAATTTCCGGAGGTAAATCATTCATGTACGAGCAAGCTAACTTTTTGTGATGTGTGTTTATTGGTAAAACGCAGATGAAGCGGGGCGATGCTTTGAAAAATAAATNGAGCAAGCTAACTTTTTGTGATGTGTGTTTATTGGTAAAACGCAGATGAAGCGGGGCGATGCTTTGAAAAATAAATTAAGCTTGCGGGGAGCACATCGACCTTTGATGTGGAACTGGAAACGTCCCCTTCAACAGGTATCCGGGCCACACAAGGGCGATGTTCCGATTGAAGTGCGCCTCGTTACCCTAGTGCCTCGGACGAAACGAAGCCTTCTGTGCAAAATATTTCGCGCAAAGGTAAAAAAAAAAACGTAGATTTGATATCAATTATATCTAATGATACAGCAAACACGGTGTAGACTGCGTATGCAAGTGTTACAATTACAGATCGGAATAAAGTTCTCTTTTAGATATAACATACATAAATGCTAAATCTTAAAAGACCTCTGTATGTCCAGGCCGCTGTTTGTTCATGAATAGTGAATTTGCGATAACTAGGACCACCAGATTTCAATGAAAAAAGTTTCCGCCTATTAATTGAAAGAGCTTTATTTGTNACGACGTCTGTATGTCCAGGCCGCTGTTTGTTCATGAATGGTGAATTTGCGATAACTAGGACCACCAGATTTCAATGAAAAAAGTTTCCGCCTATTAATTGAAAGAGCTTTATTTGTAAATAAATCACAGAGCATGTCGTTGAAAACACGCGTTAAAACGAGCCAAGACTGGTTGTTGTCAACATATATTTAAAAAAATGAAAATAATCCCACAAGATATTAATTTCAGAGATCTCGCGGCTGATTGTGAATCTATGTTATCCATGTACACGATACTCAAGAGCATGTATAAGTACCTCTTCATCAACATTGAACTATTTCATGAAAATCTTGGTGCATATTTGTCTTGTTTCCTAACTTATTTTCATGGCGTATCTTTTTGTACCACATACAAATTTCAAGCTCCCTTTTTTCTTTGATACGATTGTAAATGCTTTATGAACAAATAAGGACTGTATGAGACACGCATTCCTATTTCTGCAAAATAATATAGGCATTACTCTTTTCAATAAATTTTTTAAATAATAATATTAAAGTTATAGTTTTATTTCATTTTACTTCTTCATAAACGTCGTGACACTCATATTTTCTTCAGCATAAATTACATGTTACATTATATCAATACAAAGTTCCTAGATTATATCTTTCATTATCTTTTAAGGTAACATACTTTACTGTAAACAGAACACAAATTCCCAATTAAGGATAAAGTAGCAATACGTTCATATTATTTCTGATATTTCTGCTACTTTATAATGTAGCACCACAAAAATTATGTTTTTTATTCCTCAAGTTTAACACAAAATCATGGCTATCTATGAATCTTAGATAACACCGCGAGTACTACGGGCTTTAACTGTAAGCGAATTATTTATTTCGGTGCTGTTCGCTTTGTTTACACATCAAATTTTATAATGAAACCCTACCATTTCACAATGAATTTTACCACCAAGGTAGAATTACAGTATTTTCGGTATTTAAAACTGAAAAGTGTTTTTTTCTTATTTATTTATTATTTTTTTTATATTTTTATTTTTTTTGTTAATTGTTTGGCTTATAGCATGAACTTACAAGATAATTCAATTATAGTTTGTAGAAAGTTTGGTAAAGAGGTTTCATAAAGCTACGAGTGTACTTTTTCAGGGTGCAAGTAATTTCTGGAGGTGCTTTTTTTGTTTGGTATTATAAAGAGAGATATCTTTTAACAACTTGTATATTGTAAAATAATTCTACTTGAGTAGTATAACGCCTCAAAACCCGCTGCTTTTGTGTTACTTTTATTTTAGATTATTTTTACACTGTATGTAATAACGTAATTTTCAATTTTTTATTTGTAATTTATTTGTGGCAGTTATATTTTATTTACTTCTGATATAATATATATTTTTAATTACAAGANTTTTTTTATTTGTAATTTATTTGTGGCAGTTATATTTTATTTACTTCTGATATAATATATATTTTTAATTACAAGATAATTTAACCTCAGAAAGTGTACTTAAATTCAATTACATTTGTAAATATTTCTGAATTTCTACAATGAAGTTATTTGTGTAGGGTTAAATTGCAAAGACGATTTCTTATTTGGTTGCCATAGTAATGCATTACGTAGTTGGTAATAATGATGTAGCCGCCTCGTGATTGGCGCGACGTTTGAAGGCGTTAATAAGTTTGCAGTTTAGGAAGCGTTTAGCCATCTTCGTTTCCGCCAGGCAGGTGAGTCATCGGGCTGGTAGGAATTTTTAATTGTCTTATTATTTAGGCCGAGTAGGTACTATTCAAGCAGACTGCCCGGCGCGATGAGGCGAAGACGCGCTGCATAGAACTGCAAGAAGATAGTCTGCACGCGCTACCTACGCGGTTTAGTAATTAAATTCTTGTTAGAGCCACNGCGGTTTAGTAATTAAATTCTTGTTAGAGCCACCGCAATGTTGCGAGTGGTACGATATGGACTGTAATAGCGTACCCCAGGCCCGACCACCTTGTGAGGAAGGAGATTTAGAGAATGACTACCGGGACCAGCCGACGGAGGTTTTACAAAGTGTTGCTGCGGTTAAGCATTTCCACCTAATTATTTTCAGAATTTTCAAAGCAGAGACGTTACCACAATTTAAATCAATCATTTTTGAAAATATTTTTGGCTTACGTTACGCCATTTTGTATCATAGTATGTTGAAGGTGCTCTGCCTAATTTGCCTACGGATACCTGCCGAGATATCATTACTTCTCCTAACTGAGCTGGTTTGAGAAAGACAGTTACTTTAGTTTAATTTACTTTTTGCAAGAAATTAAAAAATCGTTCAAATTGTATATTTTTTTTAAAATTTTAATAAGAGATACTTACGAGAGCGGCTACAGTCATAGTTACGGCCACACTCAGCAAAACTTTTTTTTCTTTAATTAAATCTCAAGTAATATTTCCAAGTCTCTGTGTGTATTTCATTTTCAGTGGCTAGTGGTATTTTTCGAATTTTGTTACTTCCCAGTGTTTCATGCATGTTGTGTTAGCCCACTGATACTGGCTGCTACGTCATGTTCCCGAGTGTCACATTTTTGGTAAGACATATCTTAATTGTGTTACAATGCTGCGAAATTACAGCTGTCCTATGAAAGTTCAAAACCAAGGTCAGAATTCACTTTTAGGGGTGACAGTTAATTTGATCCAAGATTTTTAAATATCATCATCATCAGTCAGCACTATTATACACATTTTGTATTACAGTAGAATTATTAATACGTCCAGTTTTAATAGTATATAAAAGTATTATTACTATAATATTCAGTGTTTGTAATGAATTATAACCACATGTGTGAAAATACATTGAAATAATTCAGATTTCATTTTTTCAGACAAAAATGTGTACAAACAGAATATTGAGGTTATTATATTACCATAGAACATCATAATGGGATTTTCCACATTACTCAAATGTAACGAAAACTTCTGTATGAATGCCTTTAAACTGGAGAAATTACTGCTGTGCCTATTGTGTTTGAATTAACATATACATAGCAGACTTGAAAAGTTTGTTTATTATTTTTAATGTATTTTGCAATTGCTGATTTGGAATACCCTTTAGATTTTTCGAGTTTATGTTTTAATTTTTTACAATAATCACTCAGAAACAACAAAGTCATATGTTAATAGGAGTTACATAAACAAACCCACCATAATTGCAGACTTGTTAAGTATTTTTAATCAAGGTGCCAAATTTTACAATTCAGACAATATTCTTTATGAAACGCATAATGTACAACAGTGAAAATTATGTTTGTAGCCGGTAACACGTAACTTGTAGACTTGCTGTGTAGTATGAAAAAAGGTCATTGCTTTCTTTCACTATATCATACGCCATTAATATACTTAAGCGGCGATGGTTTGTTCTTTGTTAAAGGTACTCTAAAATGTGTTGCTTTAATAATGAGAAAGTGAGTGATTTGTAAGAAAAGTATAATTGTTAACATTACCGGTGTGTTTCCCTGTGAAATGACAGGTAGGAATTCGTATGATTCCGAGATATATTTGTGGTATCTGCCGATAATTCAAACATCTGTAACGTTCTTTCACTTCTGTGAATGGCCGACTCTACGACGGAGATGGCACGTAATGAAAGTGACATATAATGGACAGTTTACTGTTTCTAAAGAATGTTCAGTGTTGTGTGGTTTAGCGTACTGGTAAAAAATATATTGGGGAATAGTAGGGTCTGTAATCATTGGCTGCATCCCTAATCATAGATCTGCGTGCTCTGAAACATGTAATCTGTAGATGGCAGATAGAGGTACTGGAAAGGTTCAGTGCGTCGCGTTCATGTAGCAAAGAGGCAGTCGCGGCGATGGAGAGAGACCCACCCCGGGCACGACTATATAGTAGGTTTAAATAACTCGCAGATCCTTTGAAGTTACTACGCTCATTCGGTGATTGGTTGCGCTTTGCCGTAGGAACGGTCTGATCGGTTGCGCCATCAAGAGTTCTTAAACTTTGTGATTTCGCGGAACCTTTCGATGCGATGTACATTTTGCTGGACCCTCAACCGTTCCTTAAATACAAACTTATAAAATATTTTCATGTACAAAACCTATTTGTCTTTCACTGTAAAAACTGTTAAAATTTCAAGTTTAGTTTACAACAAAAAATTTTAAAAACGAGATTTAATATGAACATAATATTGTCCAAGTTACAGCATACGTACAACATCTTTGTATGCTTGAAATAAAATTAATTAAATTTAGTTTCACTGGTGGGTCTCTGACTATAAGCTCAAGGATTCACAGGGCTCTGCGTACCACAGTTTAAAAAATGCTGCAATTGCAGATCAACAATCGGTAGAAACAGTGATTGGTCGCAGAACTGTTGACTCCTTGAAAGGTTGCAGCGTATTGTGTTCCCGTAAGAAATTCCTGTCCACTCAGAGTTAACACTTTCTCAGGCCGTTGCAAATTCTGCTACTCTAATAATGACTGCCTGTGATTCGTTTTCAGACGCTATCGGCGGGTCATAAATGAGCCAACCAAACACTGAAGTAGAATGCCATAGCGTTTTGGAATGTGTGCTACCACGAAAGATTTTCGCTACATACCATTGTCGCTAACCAAGAATAGAAACAGTGTTAAATACCGAACATATTTGGTACAAACCAAGGTTTAAAAAACTTTGCAGAATGTTGCTGCTTCGGTGATTTGATGATGCTGTAGTGTTATGCCACTTGCATAGTTGGATTATTTAAACGAAAAACGCATTTAATTTCTGCATTAGATTTATAGGAGTTCTGAACTGGAGAAAGCCAAGTCTTATTACCAACCACCACAGTAAAATATTTTGCACGTTTTACAAACGATTTGCTGAAAACTAATTGCCACAGAGGATTTATTGTATGTTTGTGACACTGGTATATATGAAACACACTAAATTAATGCTGTATCTCCGTGTTTCTAATGAAGTGAATTATTGTATAATTATGACACTGGGATATATGAAACTAACTTAATTAATTCTATGTCTCCAGTTTTTTACGTACATGAAGTCTACGGTGGTTACTTGTTAAGAAAAAAAGTTCCTATAGATTTTTACATTATACACTTTTGTGAACTTTGTTCTAATAAGGCAGTGACAAGAACCTAAAATCCCTGGTTTTGCACAAGGTACCTAACATGAACGCAGCATTTACTGC
>NQII01014451.1:0-14510 GCA_002778355.1 Clitarchus hookeri | reverse complement strand
AAAAAAAAATGTGTGGTGGTGGAGAGAGGTCGGGTTTATTGTTAAAGTGTTTGCCATGCTTTGAAACTATAGTTTAAACTTTTTCAAGGACCCTGTGGGGAAAAAACTTGCTGCTGCATGGGGACATAGTAAACTAGATAAGTTAGCTAACTGAATTTATGTTTACAGAATGCATAAAAAACGCTTCAATCCCCACTGACGAAATATTAAGATTATATATATGTATATATATGAAAATTAAAGAAGCTCCTTACTTGTTATTCGAATTTCGAAGAGTGAACATCGTCTCGAGCGAAGATGGAAAATTCGTCAGAAAGTCATTTGTGCTGTTTCTGCTAGAAGTTATTTACTAGAAGCTGTAATGCTCGTCGACATGAAACTGGTTGTTCTATGAACATGAAGCAATGTACCTTAACACATGAACAGTGCAAGTTTCAATTTAAACGAAGTGGTAACTTAAGAAGTCCATGCCACATCATTTTGCGGCACTTCTGCGTGCTCGCGGGGGCCTTACACGATATTAGGCAGGTGTACCAGTTTTTTTTGGCTCTTCAGTGTAACTTAATGCGTAATTCAAAAAACAAAATTAGAACATGCAAAGCCGTTCCAGATATGTATACATACGCCTTCAGCAGCATTCTGAGTATAGTCGATTCACGGTTACTTCCAACTTTTCTGAAGCCCTGCCAAAGTTCTACTTCTACGATATTCCTCCGCCTCGTGTAAACAAAGCTTAACTGAGTGTAGAAAATTTCACCAAAGGGACGGTGCACCTCATTCGTGCGAACTCAGTGTAATAATATTTTGCATAAGAACTATTTCTTACCAGGCGTTGCCTACCAATACACCTACTTTCCCACTGCATTTTATTCATATTGATTATATATTATAATTTATATATAAAATATAAGGAAAAATTTGATTTAACTGAAAATAAGGTACCGTTATGTTAATAGAAGTATGAAACGTTTGTGATACATGGCATATTTAGTAAATAACCAAACATGTCATAGTTGAGGTGATTTTTCGAAGGTTTGATCCCAAAAGTGTGAAGATACCGCGAATAGACTATATATATTGTATTGCTGTTGTAGTGTTAACACGGAGACCATGTGTCTGATTGTACCTTAAAGTGATTGTATACTCTTTGTTGGAAATTTGCACTGGTTTTTGTCCATCAAGACCACCTCACCGAGCTCCACCTCAAAGTCCCTGTTATTTGACACCTATCGCTTGGCGACTAAACACATTCCTTCGGTGGCTCCGGTTACCACTGCCGAGCCAAAGTCAATTACCTGCCTTTGCTCTTGCCATTGGTTATGTGATAACTAACTTGGCCTCATAAACGCAGACTTTCTTATATATTTGAATAAACACGTAAACAAACTATATTTGCTTACCGTATGAACAATAGATGTCAGCAATGTTTTGCTTAGTGTTGTTACCATATTCCTACTGTAGACGACATTTCAAAAATGCATTTATGTTACGGGTAATCTGTTTACTTATTGCTGAATACTTATTGACACTGCTGCAGTATCCTGTGCAATGGCGCAGAAAGTGCTTCTCGTATGTGGAAATTTTTTTGCAACTATTCTTCCTACAAGAAATTATTTTATGATTGCGATGGAGTTTCGTAAACTTCGCGAAACGCTGTATGCACAGTGTTTCGACTGTGCCGCTCACGCGAAGTTCCCAGCGATAAGCCTACTACGCAAATATCATCGCCGAACCCTCTCTCAGTCTGTGTAACATAATCTCATCTACAAACATGCACGTATACTACAAAGCCGCTGTCACGAGCAGCAGCTTGGTCTCGCGGATCTTCGTGTAACACGAGTTGTTCCGCTGTACATCTGAATCAGTGGTTTGAATCAGTTACTGAATATTGAGTTATCTTGCGCTGACCATAGGGGAAACCAATGAAATTGCTAAAGCGCGCTCGCTACCAAGTGTGGGACCTGCAGAGCGAAAGGATTTTTCTTGTTAAATGACATTACGAGTGTCTCAGCTACCGTGCATAATATCGCTTTGAAGAGAAGAACCGTGCTACAAGAGGGCAAGTAAGGGTCAATCAATAAGAGTTCGTGTTTTTGTAGAGTCTGTCAATCCCAATTTACCCGCAATGTTCCAGCTATTAAGATTTCAATAAATATATGTGTGTGTGCTTGTGTGTGTGTGTGTGTGTGTGTGTGTGTGTGTGTGTGTGTATGTAGCAAAGCGGTTCGGACAAAGATCAACAAAGTGTTTTTTTTTAGTGTTTGAAAACGATTTTTGTGTAAGGAGACCGAAAAACGCTTAAAATGATTTAACACGTAAACCGTCTCTTTTCACTTGGCCTGTCCATGCACTAGGCAGTCGCGTTAACTCATTCAGACCCAGTGTACACAATTGTGAACATTGCGCATACGTGGGCAATTTTTGGTCTGTACTGCACACTGCAAATTTCAATGGCCAATGATCTTACCTGTGGGTAAATGATTTGCAAACCGTTATACTGGTGTAGGTTATGATGGGTTCGTATTACTGTAGCCGATCACAAAGCCTACAACTCGTTGGCCGTGACAACGAAAAAAATGTTGCGCCAGATTAAGTACAGCACGCGTGACAAAACCTCATGTTTGCAACACCTGAAACCGTAAATTGAAGTGGGTCTGAAAAGGCTGAGCCAATGTTCCGGAGCAGTCTGAAGACGTTCAGAAAGTGAATCACTGAAGTACTTATCAGGCTTTATCCTCGGTGACTCAGGTTTCACCCACTGGATTTAATTTTCACAGATATAAATGTCTAGCTTGGACGATGTTTACATAAATCGTGTTGAAACAGTTGGTGCCGAGTGAAAAACAGATGTGCCAAGACAACGCCCAGGACACATTCGACGGCCGCGCTCTTGCGCCATTAAGCTAATCAAGAGGCGGTTTACACGCTAAACTAATCCAAATCTCTTGCAAGATTAGGACCCCAAATTACCGCTCCGTACCGGCATGCTAATGAGGTCGGCTTTAGAGTTTCCGAGTAGGCTTACGTTCGTCAAGCGATAACGTCAGAGAAGGGATGGGGATAAATGTTACGGCAACAAGTCGTGGTTCTCGCACCGAGATTAACTGCAAATTATTCTCCAGACTTACGTTATAATTTTACGCGCACAAACGAACGCAAATGTAAGCCAGAAAGAGGATATTTCTTGCTGAATTAGAGACTGTAATAAAATTACTAATTTAATTCTACCTGCCCCCTCCCTCCGGCCCAATTCATAAGCTACAAGATGCAATAACTTCTTCGAAATTTATATTAAATCACTCGATAACATTTGCAAGGAAAAAAAATGACATTACTGATTTTTTTTTTGTTTATATAGTCTCCTGTTTACACCCGAAAGCTAATCGGTTAAAGAGGCCTTTCAAACTAAACGATCTAATATTAATCCTAACAATAGCACGCACATCAATGTCATATTTACCGGGATCCGAAAACATAACCCCCTGCACCGTAGGCTGCCATCCTAAACCCATTACATAAGAGGTCGGATTCTTTAATTGGAGGCGGGATAGGCATACCTGTTTTTGTTTTCATTTAAGAACCCAACGCTACTTAAACCGCGTGAGGTTGGCTAGCACGAGGCCGAGACCTTAGCAATGTAAGCTGAACACGAGGCTTTGTAGATTACTTGCGATTATTTTGTGTTCTACTGCATCAAATGTTTTTCCTGTGTACGACAAACGACAAGGGAAGTTATTCATCAATAATTTCAGAGTAACTGTTTCTTCTTCCGGTCCCGGAACGATTGAGAAGTGTACCCGACAGGGATGCCAGATTTGCATTCTAGTCCCTAAAAAGAGGAGTGACGTTTTGAAAATAATTTGGCCGCAAACGGGGAATCGTGAAACAAAACATCGGGAAGAAACGAAAATCAGCAGTCCTTTAGGGTTCTTTCGCTAACAGGAAACTTTCTGATTTAACACTTTATGAACAGTAGTTTTTAAAATGTAGAAGGCGTAGTTAAACTTAGGACGCGAAACAAGATATTTTCATTGGTTATCAAAGTGTTTGGTTTGTTTACAGACGATTTCTATAACGCATGACTTTAACTGTAAATGCGTATACTTATTAAACCAGGTGGTGTACCACGGCACTACTCGTACACCAAATTTGGTGAGAATTGGTTGAGTACTTCCCGAGATATGTTGAAGTTTTATTTATCCAGGTAACACTATCATCCAAAACGGCCGGACTAATTAAGCCATGAAAATACCAAGGAGAACATTACATTACAGAATTTNGGTAACACTATCATCCAAAACGGCCGGACTAATTAAGCCATGAAAATACCAAGGAGAACATTACATTACAGAATTTGCAGGTGCAAATCGAACATTAGACTCGTACGATGTCAATATGGGTGATGTGAATTGCACTCCTGTCTGTGAGATTAAAATAAGGCAATACAAATGTGAACATAACCTCACCATGGCAACACAGCGAATATATATTTTCTTGTTTTATTGCACGAAATNAGGCAATACAAATGTGAACATAACCTCACCATGGCAACACAGCGAATATATATTTTCTTGTTTTATTGCACGAAATCGGTTGTTTTTAATATTAATGATAATTATTTTTTAAAAAAACACGCACTGTCGCTCCATTAACCCGCCAACAATGAAGTTGCTTCGAAAGATGAGTGCGGGAAGCTAAGGGAAAATACTCATATACTCTCTCGCTCTTGTCCATTCTTCCATTAGAGAATTGTCTCCACAACATTCGCACTTGCGAGCAAGAAGAAACGGACACATGGAAAATTGCGGTAATAGCCGGCAGGAACCATTATCAAACTTCATTTTAAGGGGTTGGTTTCTACACACGTGAGGCTGTTGATAGATATCAGCTTCCCCTAAAGACAACGCCATCGGTTTTGGTGAATGAAAATGGTATTGCAAGCAGATATAACCCTTTCGCCACCCCCGGGCTTGGATTATACACTTTACAGAAGTTTTCCTCAAACTTGCCACATCACATGTATACACGTGGTGAGAAAGCACAAATGGTAAGTTCTTTCCCATACATTCATGGTAGCTTTCCTTCATTTGCCCAAGAAAGTGTGTAAAATGCAAAGTAAAGTTCCCGACTCAAGGTTGCTACAAAATATCAGAATCAAATTTCCCTGACTTTCCCAGGAATTCCAGCCAACAATAAAAAAAAAAAATCCAGTATTTTACGACATTCAATAAACAAAATTATACTCAAAAAGTACTATTTTTTGTTCTACAATATGACTGAAATGAAATTCACGGATATTGCAATTTGATTACTTGTGCTGCTACTGAGAATGTTTGGCCGTGCAGAAAATGTATAAAATTTTGTTGTATTACACGCTTGAGTTTCCGGGATATATCACTTGCTCCCCTGACTTTCTCGGGTTTCCCTTGGCCATTTCAAATTCCCTCACTTTCCCAGGTTTTCCGTGTTTCCTAGTCCTGTAGCAACCCTGCAAAAAACTTCCATAATGATTTAGGAGTTATACTTAAATAATTTTACGGTGTAATTTTTGCGAAGTCAGCACCAAGTTAATCGGAGCCGGATGCCTGCGTGACAGCTGGGCGGTTGGTGAGCGAGTGAAGAGTCAAGATTTTCGCAAAAACCTGCTTTATAGATTTTGTATTGAATTTTACGGAACGACACGACACAGAGGACATTCCTTTGTACATTTTCTGAAGTTGGTATTGCTTGACTACTGTGGTTGGTGTAACTGTTGTAGCTGCCCGGAGGAAAAAAATAGCTTACTTCTTCCCAGCTGTAACTTAGTTAAAAATTAATGAAGACAGTGAAAACGTGACTACGTCGTATAGCATAAGAAACTATTATTTATGCTATGTCGTGTAAAAAAAAAATATCGTTAAACCAATTTAAATGTAAGTTATGGCGAAATAAGGGTAAATTCAAGATGGCGGGGAATGATCCCCCTTAACTACGAGCTCTCGCGAGCCGATAAGGGTGAAGCAAAACTGTTGGGAACCTAATATTTTAATAATCTGCCATCTGATATATAATGTGTATAAAGCAGAAAAACATCAACCTTGATTTGCCGTGATCCCAAAAATTGCTCTCGTAATACGAAGTCAAGACTTGGAACTATTTTACTTCAATTCGTTGCCAACGTAACAGGGAGCATGCTTGCCTATGTATGCGGTAGCATTTATTCAGTGAATGGGCAGTTTTTTTTTTTTTTTTTTAAGTTTGAATTCGAAAATGCTTACTTGACCATCAACCGTTTTTAACATCTCTGGATAAATGTTGTCGATTCAACATTTTTGGGAATGAGGTCGTTCGCTTTTTCTCGTGGCGTCGCTGTATGCATAATGCGCGTATTCTCATTTTACGTTGGGGCCGTGGTTGTGTACACTCTAAAATAGAAACAATTAAAATTGCCCCAAATCAGCGTATTCGACACCATATCTGTGTAAACTGTTCCACTTCGTCAAGTAAAATTCTACTGATTATTTTAGCTGCTGGTATTCACTGATTAAACAATTTTTTTCTACTGATTCTGTATTGCACTGACCTGGCATTAAAACCTGAGTGAATCCCACAGACTCGCCAGTAGACAAAAGCTTAATTCACCGAAGATTCAGTAAAATTATTCTACTGATTTAAATCACTGATTCAGATTTAGTGTAGTGCTCAGAATACTCGCCTCCCCATACAGCGGACCGGGCTTGATTCCTGGTGGGGCAAACCCTGATTTATTCGCACGTGGGAGAAGCTACGAACGTTGCTGTTGGACGGTCGGTTTTTCCAAGGCGCTCCCGTTTCATCCACCATTGCTTTCCATCGATGCTCCTCAACCCTCGTACCCTCGCCCGCCAACTGTAAAGCGGCTCTCAAATCTTTCACGTGCTCATCTTACCATAAACGGTGTCCCTTCTTGTTGCCACTCGTGAATCCTAGGTTTCCGTTCGAATACTAAGTTCCATCTAAAAATCTCGCATGTTACGGTTTATTACCTTCAGAAAGCTACGCCAATTCTAATATCCCACTCAAACTTGTTCCTAGATTTAAAGGCGTCACGGTTTTTTTTTTTAAAGTAGTGCATTCTGCCTACAGCAGTCGTTAGTCATCATGCTGCCTTAGGGACACGCTGTTTTTAACGTACTTCGTTTTATAGAGTATAAATACTGCAGGGGAGGCTAACCTAGAACTCATCTAAGTTCGAAACTCGTCTCAGAAGTCTTTAGTAGGGAAATAAAATCCACACAATCCGAACAGCACCCATGACGCCACAGCCTGCAAAGATGCCGAACAAGACAGTTCTTTAATGAGCTAGCAACATATTAAAGCAAATTACGTTCTCCCCAGCACATGGCCGCTGAAGATGGCATCAAGAGAGGACGAAAAGCCTTTAATTTTGAAGAAAGGCAGAGCTTTTTCAATTTCAGGAAACATAAAGACTGTTAGTTATTCTCGTTAATTTGTATCCAAACGTTGCAAATAAAAAACAAGAGAGAAATTCCTGCGATCCGAAAAGTTATTTCTCTTTAGCACGAGAATGAGCGAATATGTAAACTTTGTAATTAACAAATGAAAGCATTTTACAGACTAGAGTTTGATGTTAATTAGAGACCGTATAAAATTATAAACAAAATTATATTTTCGGTAAATTTTAATTTAATCTAGGAGTTCTTTACTAGCCACAACATAGATACGACTGCTTTCACATCGTGACAAAAATGCGTAATAAAGTTTTATAATACGTTCATTACAATACCAAAAACAACGTAGGAAAGCAAGGCTAAACCTAATCACTAATAAAAAAAACCGAAATTTCGCTAGCCAACAAATTTTGCATATAGAAACAAGTGGTGGGAGATAGAAACATATAGAAACAAGGGGTGGGAGATAGAAACGACAGAAATATTACAAAGAGAGTGGGGAACAGACAGAAAAAGAACAGCTTGGGTTGCCCGTGATTTCAATAACATTAAGCAAGTTTAATCTCGGGTCAATGAAAGGTCAGTGTGGAACCAGCGGGCCAGTGGAAGACAAATGTTTGGTCATTGAAAACCAAATGAAGTGTCAGTTAACAATGCCGTTGGCGACGGTGTTTATTCTGATCGCCGCTCCTCAATATTGCATGAGGGGACAACGTCCGCAGGATCATGTCGGTGCAATGAACTAACTCCCCGCCAACACAAACTCAGGCCATGTTCTTATTCGCAGTTTTAGTTAACTAAATGGTCACGTGACCCGGTCTAATATACTAAAATGATGACATATTTGGTAGTTTAGAATTTAGTATGAAGCGAAACTTTCCTAGTACTAATTTACCTAATCCCAAATCTCCACCATATTTGTTTCGAACCTGGTGGGGCAAAGAAAACTGCAGATATATCTTCATATTAAACGCATACGAATATTTTATATAAATAAAATTATGTATAACAACTGCATAAATGAAATTTAATTCCAATGACACAATGTGGAATATCATACATTTGACTGTAAATGTAAACAAAAAGATACTGTGTACATAAGTTTTTTATCTAAATATTAATTTATTTTTTTATTTACGGTAATAGTCTCGCGGAAATTCCATGCTAGTGAGTGTTAGCGATGCAGACAACTTTGCTCGACAGATAGCACCATTTCGTTTATAGAACTTCAAACTAGATTCCACAATAAGAGACATTACAATAGCATATTTCCTGAAAGCAAAACTTTTGGAAAGGCTTCCTTTTATCGCTTGGTATTTTTCACGAACGAAATACAGAATATAAGATATCTGTCAGTATTAAAATGGACTACATCTATTGCCGAAAATAAGTTTAAGAACAAAACAAAGAAGCCAAAAATCAAACAAGTCCAGAAAACAACAAAAATAAATGTACTATAGACGAACCTGGCAGTCAATAGAACATAAAACAACAAACTGTTATGATTAATACATACTTTATAATACTTTTAGTTAGAGTTATGGTACATCCAGGGTAAGCTACAGATGGTATCGCAAATTAAGACAGCATGGCATCGGTAAGCCATCTTAACGTCAGATGAGTTAAATTAAATGGAAAATATTCCTTTCAAAGGAATTCAGGATGCGACACCTAAAATGTCGATCAAAAACAAACAAAACAATTTGGACAGTAGAAGAAAAAGTTTCTTATGGGCACAGTTTTCAGCACGAAGAGAACAAAACGAAAAAATTATATCTATAACCTTGACGTGCAGAGTTTTGAACGAACTCTGATTTCTTGTAATGAAACTGCGCGAATTAGCAAGGCTGAAAGTATTGCAAATATGGGAAATTCCGCCAGAACAAGAGACACAAAAAAATTGTTCACATTGTTAAAATCTCTCACCTTAAATTTTTTTTCCCGGCAGCGCAATTTTGCGAACAAAAAAATTCGTGTTGTGCGTGAAAGAAATCGGGACTAATTAAAACGTTCCTCTGAACAAGGAATAAAAACGAAAGGAATTTTTTGTGAACACGTGAAGCAAAAACCTTTTGCAAATGGGAACTAACTGATAACGGCTTTAATGTCTAAACAACATGCTTTCGTCTGCAGGGGAGAGAATTGCAATTGGACGATAGCAAACATTTACCCACATTATCAAGGACTCAGTGTTCAGTGCAGAACAAAAATTTCCACTTCAAATGCCAATGCCTTCCTAAACATTGCCTGTTCGTACAACTATTGATGTAAACATGCATTAATATCTTCTGTAATTAAAAAAAATATATCCAAAGTTGCACTTCTGGTATAATGCGTGAAATTAAAACTAATTAAATATACATTCAGTTGTAGATGTCACAAAAAAAATAGATTTTACTTGGGAAGAATATTTTATTTGGGAGTTTTGAATATGAATCTCTCAAATTATACACACAATACAATTAAACGCTGTAGAATGTATTGTTCTGTATTCATAATATGCAACATAATACTAAATATGAAAAAAAAAACCTAAATTCATTTAGATTAAAGTTTTTTTTATATCACTTACAACATGCGCTAAATCACTGGCAAAAAAAAACATAAAATACACCGAGAAAAAGGTTTTGTCGAATTAAGCAAAGTATGTTTGGCGTAACCAAATTAATTGTTTGTACCTGTGCAATTAAATATTTTGTTGTTGAAACCAAATTATTTTGTTGTACTTATCTNTAACCAAATTAATTGTTTGTACCTGTGCAATTAAATATTTTGTTGTTGAAACCAAATTATTTTGTTGTACTTATCTGTTTGCCACAAAGAAAGATTTGGTTGGTGTAACTAAAGAATGGTTTGGCTCTACGCATATTAAACAGTTTCGTTCAATATATAATACACTTAAGGCGAGAGACCGGGATTCGAACCTGCAACTGCAGCGACCGACCGCTACGCCCTTCCAACCTCGGCTAAAGTAACTACTGAAGATATAGTGGTGTTTTAAAATAAATACATTTCAAATACTGGAGAACGTGCGCAAATAAATATTTCTAGTTTTACAGCTTTCATTTTTGGTTTCCTGTTGAACTTTTTTTTATTGGGATGTTTATATCGTTACTACGCATCAGTAAATGCGCTAACAAACCCTGTTACAATTCTAATTGTCACAAAAAATACAAACAAACTCTCGAGCTGTATTTTCGAACGAAGGAAATCAAATGAGTAACCAAACAAATAAATACAGGTGATTCAACCAAATAGTTTGTCGACAGTCTATCTTTTTTAGGACGAAATTTTTTTCAGACTCGCTTTTAGTGCGTTGCGCATACAGTCGATNGTTTGTCGACAGTCTATCTTTTTTAGGACGAAATTTTTTTCAGACTCGCTTTTAGTGCGTTGCGCATACAGTCGATGATTCGTTCGACACGCATGCTTGTGCGGCCATTTCTAATGAATCCCTGCTCCTGTGCAAGTAATTTAAAAAAAAGAGCAAAACATTGGCGTACATGCAAATAACACCGCGNTTAATGAATCCCTGCTCCTGTGCAAGTAATTTAAAAAAAAGAGCAAAACATTGGCGTACATGCAAATAACACCGCGCTGTTTAAAGTTTTTGTAAATTAACGGCGTCCTTTTCGGAACCGTGCCGTCAATATAAGGAAAGTATCCGTAATAACAGAACGCGCAACTAATTTCNTTAACGGCGTCCTTTTCGGAACCGTGCCGTCAATATAAGGAAAGTATCCGTAATAACAGAACGCGCAACTAATTTCCTAAAGTAAAAAATTTCCCCGCTAGCAGCGAATGCTGTCTACCAACACGAAGCACTGTCGCCGCTGCAATCACTAAGTGTTGGAACCTGCGACTATTAGAGCGTCCACGCCGTCCATGCGTGTGAGTTAAAACCGAAACAATTTAACATAATCTAAGTGTGAAAGACAGCAGCACTTCGAAACCACTAATAAGAATGAAAAACTAAAATTTCCTTCGGTCTAGAAAATTATAAATAGATTTTCTCACAAATGGCAGAGAGAAAATACCGTAGTTCCGAAGGCAAGATGCTTGTCTCTCGCTTGTATTGTTCTTGTTCAGAACTCTATCCGGGACAAAAGTCTTATTTATTTCTGCATTAATTGTTTATTCTGATTACGCCATAACGAATAAAAAAGATTGTTTTGCCACTGTTTCGAATAAAACAAGTTCATGGAAAGTGCAGTACAATTACAAAAGTTTTCACTTAGTTAGACAGTTATTTTAATGCGTTTACATGCTTATTGTCGTCGGAAAGTATCCTTTTGCATACTTAGGAAGAAATCATGATAACCTTTTGTCAGTACTTCCTGTAATTTCACAAATACAGGTTGAGTATAAAAGAATGCCCCAAATTTGAAGAGCTATAATATCAAAACCAAACAACCTACAGCGTTGATTGACCAATCAACTGAACCGTTTAACAGTGAATTTTGTTAACCATACATTCATAACCATACGTTCAATGTGACCACCAGGAGCGGCTCGAACGACATCTACGCAATAATAAAACTCGTTCCACATTTCTCAGCATGTCCGGTGTTACGGTTTGGATGGCGTCCGTAATTCTAGTTTTGAGGTCGTCAATGTTAGCCGGCAATGGTGGACGAAACACTTGATCGTTTATGTACCCCCATAGAAAAAAATCGCACGGGGTAAGATCCGGGCTTCTTGGGGGTACATTGACGTGTCGAATGCGAGTTCGCTACCCCCTCATCACCTCAAACCGAGAGTTGTGAACGCCATCGAAACCGTAACACTGGACATGCTGACCAGAGCGTGGAACGGGTTTGATTATCGCGTAGATGTCGTGAATGTATGGTAAACAAACTTCACGGTTCCACGGTTCATTTGATTGGTCAATCAAGGTTGTAGGTGTTTTGGTTTTGATATTATAGACCTTCAAAGTTGGGGTATTATTTTATACTCATCCTGTATTTGTAAACAGTGCACCAATTGAAAACCGCAGGTGATATTAAATACTGTAACCTTATATCTGGATCCAACATTAAGGTATATTTAAACGTTATTTTTCCTTCATGAAGAGATAAATTATGGTAGACGTAAAAGAACAATTAAATTATAATGATCAGACAGAACAGAAAAACTGTGAGAGAGAAATTGTATATTTGCCTGTTATAATACTCTTCGAAACGCAAGCCTAAGGCGTAAAATAAAAACATAACTGTCAAAACCTCACGCGTACAGAGGTTCTTAATTCTATGAAGGTCTTATTTTAATAATTGAAATAAATATGCCGATAAATAAAATTTTTAGTTTATTTACACCGCCCAAACAACAAAATCAAACTACCGCTGATTCAAAGGGCTCTGCTTACCAAGACTGCAAGCACGAAATCAATGTTAAAGAAATTTCTTTACACTGCATCAATTTTATATACAACTGTTACAAACAAAAAACACTATTGATCGCAACTTTCTCAGAGAATACTGCCACGTTAAGAAATTTTCATATAAATTATTCATTCAAAATTTTTAAATGTAAAATATAAATGTTAGTACTAAATTTAAAAAAAAATTAACAAAAATTGTCAAGATTTATTATCGTGCCAGTATTCCTTAAAATAAATGTTAAGTAGAATTGTTCTAGTTTAAAACGGTATCTTTAAAACTAAAGCACTGAGAACCAATTTCTTTAAGATTGATTCCCTATTTAAACACCGTGGCTGCAAGCCTGGTAGGCAGAGCACTTAAAACAGCTACTTAATGCATCTCACTATTCTATAACGAATTTACTCCGTTACGACAGTACAAATGAATAGTCAAATACCTGCCAAACAACAATAGTCTCGTTCTGTCTCGACTTTCTCCCCCTTCCCGTAATTTCCCCTTCTTGACGGTGTGTGAAATCTTTGCAGCTTTGCTTTGTCCCATGGACATGCCAAAAAACCCATCTGGTTTATATCGAATAACTCACCAACAGATTGTGACTACTTTATGAATCGTATTAATGCGATTCACGCTGAGAGCCGTTACTGGTATTCGTAAAGACAACCAGCTATCACGGGAGGAATGTTCAATGAACCAAAAGTGGTTGAAATTTCCTCTGATAGTAGAGATGATGGTCTGCATCCATCGCAGTGGATTCCTGGGATGCGGACAGATGTGAGGCCAATGACACGTATCCAGATTATATTTCTAGAAATTATATAATTAATTTATTAGATGTGATCAGTGTACTCCAAGAGGCTTAACGGCACTCTTGAGCAGTACCTGTCGATCTTTGTGGCAGACAATCAAAAGGACTGGGATTCAAAAGTGTCATTGTTTATTCTTGCTTACCGCTCAGAAATTCACGAGTTCACAGAGTAACACCATCAAAGATGCTGTTTGGAAGAGAGCTACGCCTTCCTAGTGACCCGCTGTTTGGCCCATCGACAATAGGAAGCTACAGCACCTGATTATGCCATCGAATTACGTAACAGACCTGTTGGCATTCATGTTTTGCTCGACAGGACCTCAGAATAAATCGTCACAGGATGAAAACACAGTATGATAGGAGAAGGTCGGCAGAGGTTATTCAAGAAAGACGGCTGATGTGGCTGTACAACCCACAGAGGAGAAAATGGTACTGCTCAAAGCTACAGAAATGTTGTGAAAGTCTCTACATGATTCTGAAGAAGATCAATGGTGTGGTCTTTCAGATTTGTCGTCAAGGCTCTCGGGCGAAGCTAAAGGTTGTCCACATCGACCTACTGGCACTCTACGAAGGTCCTGACGAACAGACTTGAGGAGGGGGCAGTGTTACGTGTCACTGGTCTGCGCTGCTGACCTTGGTCCGCCGCCGCACGAGCGGGCGGAAGAGAAGGTTAGGGTAGATGATAACAGGGCAGCAAGTCAATGGAATGTTTTGAATGCTAGGCGAGCGAACCACGTATCTTTTACAAAAAGCAAGCCAACACGATAATCCCCTTTTGCAGCGCGCGCTGCTGACCCTGGTTGTATTGATTTCTGCGTGGATCTGAAGAATGCTCTGGATTACTGACCTCGTTCTCTCAGCATGACTCGGGGTGCGTTGAACCTTCCAGATGGT
>NQII01014449.1:0-17666 GCA_002778355.1 Clitarchus hookeri | reverse complement strand
CTCAGTGACCAGTACTTTTGTAATCTGTCGTCGCAATCAGAAATCTGGTGTGCTTTACAGGAAAGAACGGGTAACCACGAGTAAGCACGTCTCTGCTCCCAAAGTTAGCGCACGTCCATGGCCTAAAGATAAGGTAGACCGATTGAACATCTTCTGCGCATGTACCCAAACTTGACCTTTCCAAAACCAAACCACAGCTGTCAGAGTCACATAATCACCAGTGACGAACGTTTCTGTTTGTATCTTAATTTCCAGAATACACACCTTTTAACATGAATAAAATACTTTCCACCGATTTGAATTTTATCAAACTGAATTTCAGAGTGGTTAAAGGGAGGTATATAATCATATCTAAGCCCTTGCTTACTAAAGAGTGTTTTAACCTCAAATATTATCCACGTCCTTTACGAGCGTCATGTTGGCAGGAAAGCAAGCCGATGTTGGTAAACGGAGACTGGTTCTGCGCAGCTAGCGAGATCGCTCTACCCCATATTCACTCTACGGGTGTGACCGGCGGGTGATAAAATACGACGGGGGTCGATCGAGTGACAAAAATGAAGGCGTTCTGAGGCGATCACGGGAAGATGGGAATATCCGTNAAAATACGACGGGGGTCGATCGAGTGACAAAAATGAAGGCGTTCTGAGGCGATCACGGGAAGATGGGAATATCCGTTCCCTGCATCCGCGACGGTAAGCGAATTTTCCTCGTCGTGCGAAAAGTTCGAGGGAGAAATTGACTTTCGTAGCTTCCCCCCCGAGAAAAATCGTGGCCACTATCGACAAACCAGAAAAGGCATAAAGTTTGAAAACTGATGGAGAAATTTAAAGGAAACATGATTTCGGATGATATGTCTGACATTATCCAATACGAACCGTATTTTTATAGGTTGTTCACGGTTAATAGAGAACCATTGAAATTAACCATTGNTCTGACATTATCCAATACGAACCGTATTTTTATAGGTTGTTCACGGTTAATAGAGAACCATTGAAATTAACCATTGCAAATGCTACTGTCCCTAACTACAAGTATTTTAACTGGTACACAGACTGGCATGCGTTCTGTCAAGTTGGTAACAACGGAGGGAAAGTATTTCTATCTATTAACGTTGTATGTAAAAGTTGTGTAAACGTTTGTAAATACATAAATTACATTTTTTTTTAAATTCAAATAACAGTACGAATTAGCGAAATTTCAAAATGTATGCTTTTATAATTATTTTATATTTTTTCTTGGCCGACGCATTAATAAAGTGACTAGGCCCACCGAAATGTTAAATTTACACGAAGCGGAAGATTACACAATGTGCATACAAGTTAATCATAAGCAGGTCTTTCAAAGGTGCTCAGTAATTTACTGCGAAAGCCCATCTACACATGTCCCCGACCCTGAATAGCTAGTAATGAACAATTCTATTGTTTGGACTTAAACCCATTGTAACATATATTGAAAGAGTATTTGACGCATGTAACCTCGATTAACTGAAAAACCCAGGACAGTTCTGCGGTAGGTATGTTTTACCTGCTGATAGTTTTATCACATATATAGTCATCCATTAAAATTTTTTTTTTCTCTTTTTCTGTAGTTACCAGCTGAAAAATGATACAACATAGTGTATCTGTAATTGTTTACGATACTTTGGGAAGCTGCGTTTCTCGTAGTACTAAAGTTGTAGACAAATTGTAATGACATTTTATGAATTCCGGTCGTCAGGAAAATACGCCTTGAGATAAACAGCCATATAACTGAATGTTTCTGCGTCAGAACCAAAATGAAATAATATTCTTTATCAATCACGTATTTTGGCGCTCTTTGCAGTCGTGTTCAAGGCTGGTAACATGGAAGAACGCGTGGATGACACATTTTATGGCAAGGAGAAAATCCTTAATGACATTTGTACAGATTTTCTTCTTTATGCGGGTATAATTGTTCCCACATTTGATGGAGACATTCTTATTTTCTTTAAACTAAGAAATCGCCTGTACAGTTGTATCGAACAGCAGTTTAATAGCAACCAAAGACAATAATTTTCTGAACGGTAGGTGAAAAATTATCTTCAACAGTACCATGTAACGTTTTATTTAGTATCACTTCTTTTTCTGCCAGATAAAACAGTAATATACAATGTCAACATGATTTCGTTACTAACGTTTAGCGATAGGTAGAATTGAACAGTACATTTCACTGTAAAAAAAAAAAAAACATTTACTAGTATTTTCTAAAGTTTTGTTCGTGCATTAGCTGTAAAATATTTCTACGAATATTTGTGATGCTGTAATACGAAACTTCTCTTTGTTTTCAGAAAACGCCCGGTATATTGAGCTGGGTATCAAACGAGCTTGTTTCGGAAGTGTAGTTTGATTCTACACTGTTGAACCGGAAATTTCTCAAATTGACTTGTCGTCAGGATAAATTACTCAGCTCAATATGCACCCGGACAAAAAGCATTTGATTATCGACTGTTTAGCGGAGTTGTATGTAATTCGGGAACACTGAGGCAAGCAATTTATCAATGGCTAGGAATCATGTGGCTTGTGTAAGAAATTACAGTAGACCAATAAATGGTTGACAGAAGTCCGTATAAATTCAACGAACACTCTTTGCTCCTTTATACCATTCAACCTGGATGTTTTCAGGTAAGAAACAAAATTTCTCGTCTCTATAAAATTTCTTTTGCGTTTTAAATCTACCGAGAAAATAATTTTACGTCACTGCTTGGTTGCGTAATTTTTTACATTTCTGTCAGAAATTCGGGAGTAAATTTTGGAGAAACGCACAGAAGACAAAGAGCAATTAACGTCATCTTTAGTGAGTTCTATCATCGCCAACTGGACCACCCCATACGGGAGAGAAGCACATTTATCATCGAGCAAAGAGGCGCAATTATGACCGCTTTTCGAAGCAATCTGAACGCAGGAATAGTTCCTTGCTACATGGTCTAAAATGTGGTAATTTTTCAAACTAATATTTAGAAAACATTTGGAAAATTGTTTTTGTAAGACACATAAACTAGAGAAAATTTAACTACCATTTTAACGTATGATTATCTGGCATTTTTGGACATATATTATTTGTTTACTTTATTTCCACTGAAATGTATTGTTTATATTCATTATTTGCATTGCTGTTCTATTTGCAGAATTGTTTGTTATTTAGTTACTCTATGAGCTTGTAATGTTTCGCAAATATTTGTTTATTTTATTGTTTACATCTTTCATTGCAGTTTTAGAGTTGAGTATGACAATAGATTGGAAAAAACTTTCATAATTGTAAAATTATTTTCATGTTTTAATTCAGCTATTTAAGAGAGCACTGTTAAACAAATTGCTAAAAAATCATATTTAAATGTAAACAAGAGCTTCTAGAATCCAGGAATTTAGTATAGAAGACATTTCGGGGCTTTGGGAAACCAGAGAGAGAACCTGGATTTGGGGACAGACGTTATAGGGGACGGGTGACGTAAGAAGGGAGAAAGTTATGTATTTTGATATTTGTGTGTTTCAAATGTAGTTTAAAAGGGGTTTTGTTTGGTTGTTTCAAATGTATTTTAAAAGGAGTTTTGAGAAAATTGTTAAAAAAAAAGTAATCTTTTTTAACAATTTAAAGTTATATGTGATAACCTTGTTGGTAAAAGATAACAGATTTTGTAGCATCAATGAAACATGTGAAAATGTGGAAAAACCAATTTTCTTGGGGTTCTCCGTCATACGCCTCCTGACGGTTGTTTTTTCTCTGCTTGAAGTAAAAATTATAAAGGTTCAGTTTTTAAAAAAAAAACCTAAAGGGAAGGAAGGGCGTACACCGCTTGTCTAATATTATCCGAGGGGGGGGGGGGATTACCGATGCACGCTCCTTAATAATTGAACTGTCTTATTGGTTGGTAGTTTGCTCAGTAGTCGCATTTTTATTATTATAGCTTAATATTATAATTATAATTATTACTGATCTCTCGTCACACCAATATACAAGTTACTTATACGACAACTTGGTTCGTTAGCAACTACCCCCGAACAATCACAATTACCCCAACACAATACAGAACACACTGAATTCATTTTGGTAGCAACCTAAGTGGTGCATTAATAATAATTTAAGTGATGCCGTACGCGGGGCTTAAAATATCCCAATACATTTCACCTTGCTACTTCAGAATACCGTAGACTTTGTGATTATTATCAAAATCGGAATTACATAATTAGTTACTTGAGTTTCACGTAACTGCATCACAGACTAAGTAAGCAGACGGGAAATATCGTTTCATTTCCTGTGACGTTGACGTACCTTCGGCTGACTGAGCCAAAATAAGATCCCCTATTGGCTGCACTGTAAACACAATTATGTAGATTTCACAAATAATTCCATGGAAACCAGTTGCAAAGGTGGTTTTTGAAAACGCTGCAAGTGGATTTAAGCAAGTTTTACGGAACGTTAATGCACAATGCATAAAACTAATGTTAGATTTAAAGCCTCTATCCAACAAGGCGCTTGAACAGCGTTGCAGTGTGTTTGAAATACTCATTTTCTCACGAAACTAGTAAACGTACGTCCAATGTGCTCATCTGCGAGAAGAACGCACTCTTCGGACGAGGTCTGTCGAGTGCTTTCAATACGTCACACACACTAGAAATAACATTTTTAAGTAATTCAGAATGGCTAAAAACGGCCTTTTTCAAAGCGCTGTATCTCAGAATGTACGTGCGAGGTACACAAACAATTACTCGAGGGACCTGCAGTGAACCTTCTTACAGACTTTCCACCAATAAAATAACAGGGCCACCGCTGAAAGTCCCACGGGTGCACGCGGTGCGACGAGAACACTCCACGCTAGCTTAGAGCGTTGCGCTTAGCGGCGACAGGGCACTCGATGCGCGTGGCAGTGTCGTTCTTATGGCTCCCGCGCTTCTCGGCCTCAAGCAGGAAAGAAAGCTCTAGGTACGCGGGAGTATTAATAATCAAGTACTGGGTCAACTTCAAGGTTATTATGAACACGAACCTACATAAACAATTGGCGTGTCTTATAAAACAATGAGCTGTAAAGGTACAATATTTGAACTGCAGAGTTTCGTGAAAATATTTTGCCCCTGGATGTTACACGTGCAAAAATGCACTATGTTTGCTGCAGCGGCTGGCTTGTAAATTACCAACCGCTGATTGGCGGACGGCACTCCCACATGTTGCCAGCCAGTGACGCCATTTTCCCGGCGTGTGCTGCTGACGTTCTCGGAAGCAAGTGGCTGTTTCTCTTCTGTATTCTAGAGTTGCAATTATTCATTAGACAGTGTTCCAGAAAAAAAAATTCAGCAGCCACTTTAGAAAGAAACGTCTGTAAAATTGGGCCAAAATCATTTATTTCACTGTCAACATGTTAGAGCAGACTCCTTTGTCGCTCCTAATTAATATAATTAATGGCCCAGTTTCTAATTATCTAGGTATCTAAAAAACACTCAGCTACAAAAAACCATAAAATTAAAAATAAAATCATCTTTGACCACATTCCATTCGTCTACATCGCTCATTGCAAATTTTTTTGTTATTGTCATAATTTCACTGTCAAATTCTGACCATAGAAAATTCACATTTTACGACATTTTTTTACAATTTTCGTAATTAATTTTTACTACGTGCTAAGATGTAGTTGTAAGAAGGCAGGAAAATGATGATACTTGAATCTCTATATTATGGTATTTAAAAAAAACCATTTCGTTGATAGTTAAGAATTCAAACTTGTACAGTTACATTTTCGAACACTTTATTTCACTAAAACTTCAATCAGCAAGAAATAACAGAAAGACCGATCCAATGAGTGACGACAATCTTCAAGAAACCTGCTGGGTCGAGCATAAGTTCGTAATGGGCGTGTGGACTCACCTCTAACACTCATGTTGCCGCTNCTTCAAGAAACCTGCTGGGTCGAGCATAAGTTCGTAATGGGCGTGTGGACTCACCTCTAACACTCATGTTGCCGCTGCCCACGACAGTCTTGAAGTTGGGGGCCTCCGTGGACACTTCACAGCGGTAAGTGCCCGAGCTGTTCAAGTTGAGCTGCACCAACGTGATGGTGGTCATGTTAGAGGCGCTCAGCTGCGAACAAGAACAAACCCCGCACCTGGTTAGTGCGTGCCGCCCTCGCAGGCAGGGTGGGTGCGTGCGTGATTCCCACCTGCAGTCTACTTGTGAACCCCTCCGTTCACAAGTAAACTACAGTTGGTCTTAGCAAACACACGTGGTTTAGCACCCGGGACTTCACCTCAGAACACGTGCGTTGTTGAGGATTCTTTGTCATAAATCTAAACTGATATAAACAAACCCATTTTTATGAGTTGTGGGTGAAACGCAGGGCTTGGGTGTAAACTGCCTGTATGCCGTCGACAATAAGGGGTACCAGCTGAACCTAGTAGTCCCGTTCNAACGCAGGGCTTGGGTGTAAACTGCCTGTATGCCGTGGACAATAAGGGGTACCAGCTGAACCTAGTAGTCCCGTTCACAAGCACACGGCTTATTGAAATTTCCCTACGTGCTAACAGCGAGCTGCTACAGAGGATGCAGAGAATTTCCAAATATTCTAAGGCTGCAATTGNAACGCAGGGCTTGGGTGTAAACTGCCTGTATGCCGTCGACAATAAGGGGTACCAGCTGAACCTAGTAGTCCCGTTCGCAAGCACACTGCTTATTAAAATTTCCCTACGTGCTAACAGCGAGCTGCTACAGAGGATGCAGAGAATTTCCAAATATTCTAAGGCTGCAATTGTAAGAAGAAAACTGCTCCTCATCTTTAATTATATTATACAACGTCTTTATTAATACTGTGGCAAAGTAAATGCAGTGTGCCTCATCTTGCAATTAACTACATTCTACAACTTAGATGCACATGTTACACTTAAAAAAAGTACAAAATTGCACTTATTTACTACACAAGTTCGTAAATGATACACTGGACAATGAAATTAATTGTGATCATTCTTACAAGCGATTCAGTAATTTATTCCTTAAATAATAACAAACATTTTCGCGGTTTTCTACACACACACAATTCAGGACATGTATGTTAACTGTTTCACTTTTAAACACACATCTATAAAACAGGGAGCAAACTCATACATACAACGCATACACAACCTCGACAGATCGCCAGCCAAATGCAATAGAGTGCATATAGTTATTTCCAACATCAGTGTAAGGCCGGTTACAAAATGTCTAATATTAAAAAAACAAAAAAAAAACCAATTCCCACATCTTATAGAGTGGCTTAAACAAGAGGATGGGCACAAGTTTTTATTTACCAATTATTAACAAACCACTAAATCATAAAAGTGCCTCGAATTTATTAAAGAAATTTCCCTCTGTGTACTATTCTCTGCTGGTTTTTGTGAAAAAAAGTTTTGGACAGTGTTTTTTTTTTTGTGAAATACTCCAAACCTGAGGTGTTGATAAATTTGGAATATGGCACATTTTATACATGACAATTTGTAGGTATGTAGATACTATACATAATCACCGATTATTGTAATAAATCCAAATCACATAATTTTTGGACTATGGTTGTTCTGGAAACACTTCTTCAACATGTTTCGTACAATAATCAACACGAACATTCATATAAGGTTACAATGTGGTTTCAAACGGTACGTTTAGAGTTAAAACAGTGTTCATCCTAGTTAGTATGAAGATAAGTTTGTATTTCACCGAGCAATTTATAACAGTTATTACTTAACAGTGTAAAACTCGTAAATTAGAATCCTGCAGTGATGAAAAATAAAAATTTTACAAGTAATATTTACGATTCGTACGATGCCTTATGAAAAAGTTTGCTACATCGGGTAGGGATGAAGTAATACAATAACACGTAACTGAGAGTCAGCAACTTTGACGGCCTCAGTAAACACATTTTTTCTGTCCAACTGATCTTAATTCTTCTTTGTGCCTCTTTCTCCTTCGAGCGTGAAACTGCTTTGCATACGATGTTTGGCTGCTTCGTCTGCAAAACTGCCCTCGCGTGACTGCGAATTCCTTCACTTTTTTGTTTGTTATTCGTTTCAACTGTGATAATTAATTGCTGAGGAAAATTCAGTCGACAGTGAAGCTATTGTTCTCGGTATTCGGGAAGATTTTAGAGGAAATATTACAAAAATTCGCAAGTTTCCTTTAGGGCGCTTTCCTTCAAATCTGAAAAGATTTCAGTTAAATTAGTATTTTTAATGGGGGTGGCAATACCGGTGTATTTTTTTCACATAAACCAATTTTTTTTAGGGTCAGTTAAAATTTTATTGAAAATTTTTATTCTTCGTTTGTTATCAAACTATTTAAATGTAGTGGACGAATGGCAACACTGATGCAGAATACCAATAGGCCACAAAAATCTACGATTGTGATATTACGTAGTAGGAATTAAATTTAACGAGGGAAATGTCAATATATCAACACATGAAATAAGTCAAATAATAAGGAGACTGGGTTTTGCTTGATTATAAATATCTTAACGAAACTGAATTAATCAGGCCGAGGTCAGTAATATACAGGAGAAACGGATTAAATATGTTAGTTATTAGTGAAAATATTATACTAACGTTATATTAAACTATTATACTAACGTCATCACCATACGTCCGACTGTAATGTGGACAGTAGAAAAATTATCAACCTAATTTTATTTTACGCAGCCATCCTAATCATCGGGATCTAATACAATTTGTAAGGACTGGGAAGTATGTCGACAAAACGCAATGGCGTTCGCCTACAATGATGATGAAAAACTTGGCGAAGACTGCTGCTAGTGCAGGTGGACTCGAACCCAAGACCTACGGAACCGAAAAAAAAACCTAATAATGCGTGATAACACAAACTCACTCTGACGGGTGTAGGGTTCGGATGTAAGTGTGCAACACTATGGCAAAACCGCTTCCCAGGTTGCCGTTGGGAAAACTCACCGAACGGGCGTACCCAACCTCGATTGGAGTATGACAGTAAGCACACCAGTGGGTCTCCATGGACAAACATTGAGGTGCACTCAATCAGCGCGAAGGTGCATTCAGCCAACACCCCAGTCGACCAGCTCCAAGCTCCAAACTGATACTGTGATGCACCGTCCACTCCCCTCCTAAATCCTTCTGGACACTCTCACCCAGAGAAGCCCGTGGTCCGGCCGAGGCACTGCCCAACCTCTACTGTCTCTCCAGGACAGTGCCGGAGCTGTGTCGCCGTTCACCCCGTCCACCCTTCTCAGGGGAGAGCACTTTCCAGGCCTCCTTCAGCTTGCCAAATTTAAACCACTGCCACCACGAATACAACCTCAAAATACCAAACACTCGAGTGAAAACCAGGTTGCACCAGGGGCCGCAGTGGCTGAGCGGTTAGCCTGCTCGCCTCCCACAAAGGCAAACCGGGTTCAAACCCCGGTCGGGTCACTCCCGGATTTTTGCACGTGCGGATCGTGCCGTACGATACCTCTGGTCAGCAGGTATTCTTAGGGACCTTGCGTTTCCCCCGCCCTTTCATTCCGACACTGCTCAATTCCCACCTCAATGACCCTCCACGGCTCTCAAGAACTCGCTTTTAAGAGCCGCCCAAATCTCTTCACTCACTTAGGTGAAACCATTCTGATCGCCCGTAGTACAACCTTAAGTTTCTATGGCATTAATGGGTAACCCAACGAGTCCTTTACAATTACCAAGAATTTTCCCAATGTCCTAGCTAGTAGACGAGCCTAGATGCCGACTGTCGGTTCATCCAACAGGTATTACGGCCCAAAGGCCGGCATACCCTCTATCCCACCGCACTACAACTCTACAACTGTACTCTGATGAGTAAGACAGTGCATGGCACTTTCTCCTCTTCTCTCTTCGGGCCATTCCATTTCTTAGTGCCTTTGCTCGGTATTTTACTGGTTTTCTCGGTAAAACCTGCCCTCCTCGCCAATCATATTCCGACTCCTAATTTAAAAGCCTTAACCCGAATAGCACCACATGGGAAATCAGAAATTTGCTCTTCTTGCCACTTATCGTATTCCTCCAACCCTCTACCTATTTTAGTGGTAAACTCATTCCATATCTTGTGAAGAGTTTTATCCATCATCACATTTTCTGGTATTAAGTAAATGCCCTTAGCTTCAGTAATCTCTTCCAACCATTGCCTCGTGTCTTCGGTCTTGAGACATTCCGTGAATACATGTTGTCCAGCATAGTCCACTCCACATACATCACATAAAGTAGATTGCACTAACCGCAGACTGTGGAGCTAAGCATTGAAGTTTCCATGGCCTGATCCATCCAACAGGTTTTACGGCCCGAAGGCCGGCATTCCCTCCATCCTGCCGCATTGCAACTGTATACTCTGATGAGTAAGGCAGTGCACGGCACTTTCACCTCTTCTTTCGTTGGGCCATGACTTATCTCTGTGCCGTTCACTGTATTATATCGGTTTTCTCAGTAAAACCTGTGCTCACCAATTATATATACTCCGACTTATTACTCTAACGGCTTTACCCAAATACCCCTTCAAGGGTCCTCGTAAAGCTCTTCTCGCCATTTATCATATTCCTCTAGCGTTTTGTCTATTTTTGTGGTGAAATCTTACCATAACTTGTGAAGAGCTTTGTCTCTCATGACGTTTTCCAATCTTAAGTCAATGCTCTTTACTCCTGCAGTTCCTCGGAGCCTTTCCCTTATATCTTCTGTCTTCAAACAGTTCATGAATACATGCTCCATTGTGTCATAAACTCCATAAACGTCACACAGCGGATATTGCACTAAACAGAATCTACCAAGTTTCTCCTTGAAGTCACCATGTCCCATAAATAGCTGTGCACCGGGACTCCATACTTTCTTGCACATATGAAAGCAATTCAAAGGTAACTCTTCCCTTTTTTGACCTCGGCCTTCTATCTTGCCATTCCCTAGACACTTCAATCAAAATATCTGGTTTTTCTTCCTTACTTAGCCCTCCATTCCGTGCTCTCTCCGCCATAATTCCACGAACTTTGACCAAAAGGTCAACTTGCAACACCCCTGCCAATACTGGAAGTGCATCATTGGATACTCTCCTGTATGCCCTCGTTACTGTCAGCAGTGCCACCCTCTCAGCACTAACCAATTTCCTTTATGCCTTTCCAAGTGAGCCCTTTTATACCACATAACAGCTCCATATTTAATAATAGCTTCAAACACTGCTCTATAAATTGTCTTCAGAGTGTTGAAACTTAATCCTCAACTTGTATTACCAATGTTTTTCAATTGTTGGAACACAAACATTGCCTTTCTAGAAACGTATTCAATCGGTTTCAGGTTACTTTTCTTATTATCCAAAATTACTCCCAGATATTCCATTTCACCTACATGCTGAACAGATTCATCACCAAAACTTACAGCAGGTGCCCTTCCTAAACTTCCTTTCAACAACGTGGTCTTTGGTTTTGCAGTGGAGAACTTTAACTTGACTTTATCCGCCCATTTCTTGACCTTTTCCGTGATATCAGCAGCTTTTATCTCCAGTTCTCTTCCAGCTCTTCCAGATATTAGTACCAGTCCGTCATCAGCCTCCATCCAACAGGCCGGATACCCCAATCCCCATATGGGAGGTACGGGATGGACAGGAATGTCCATGGCGGAGCCCAATTTGCTTAAACCCAGGGGTGCCGGGTGCTGAAGCACCACTCTCGGAGGCATGGGTCATCTTGGTGGGAGACGCTATGCAGGACTCAAGATCCATCGCTTCACTACCCACCTAGTGTCACGCGCGGGTCATCAGGCTCTGATACTAAGGCACGTTACTGCCCTGGCACTTCAACCACCCAAATATATTCCTGTCCACTTACTCAGCGAGTCCGCGACACTGTAATGCCAGTTAGGATGTACTTTGCCTAACATCAGGAGTGCCTAAAAAATGGTTTTTTTCGCCTGATGACAAGACAAGCCAACTGCAAAGAAACTTTCCACGGAATTCATACATGATGGGTATGTGGTTGGATATTATTATATATTTAATGTCGTATTTTTACTCGCCGTCTTACGCTTGATAGGTAATTGAGGGTCGATTTAAAAAAATTAGTTCGTTCATGTTGAATTGGGCACTCTTGTAATAAAGTATTGACAAAAAATCCCTGCTATTCACTTTATGTGTTATGACTAATTAATACATTCATTGGTAAGCTCCCACAGTGACCCACGAAAAATAGTTCCATGTCTTATAGTCATACTGAAAGGGTATTCAATATATTTCAGTTTATATTTCATTTAAAAACAACAAAACAATTAATAGCGGCATACAGGTAATATTTTAACATTTGTAAAAATATTCACGGTTACACTGTATCGACGCGTGAATAAATGATGTGGTCGATGGCAATGTAAAAATAACTTATATTGGAAAGATGCAGAGCGGGAGAAGAGTAGATTCTGAACAGGGCGTTTAGAAGTACTAATTTAAACGCAAACAGTCTTTTAGATGAAATCTAGCCCGGAAGATCGTAATTGCAGGCACTACCGTCAGAAAGATTTTTTTGTGACATGGTCTCGTTTCCTTTCCACCCCATTAATTTGCACCACTGTTCCATTAGCTACCGCGTCTCACCCAGTATATCAGTCAGAATATCACTTATTGGGTTACATCCAACTAAATTGAGGGAGTAATAGTCCAACGTGTTTCCCATTTCCAGGCGAATTCCCATGCAAGTCATTTGCATGAACAGTTTGCAATATGATCCTGGTTTTTATCGATGCAGGAAAGGATATGAAGTTTATTGTGCTTCATGCTGGAAGTGAAGGTCATTTGTGTCCCTGGGTATAGGGCAAAAAGTCCACTTGGCTTCAGGTTAATCTTTTATCAGCCATCTCGACCCTGCCTTTAAACGTGAGAACGATGTACTGATATCATGTTTTTGGTTACAGTCTTTGAATACCATTTCTCTGTATAACCGAAGTGAATTTAGTAATTACTTTCCTATTGTATCTTTACTGGATAATTTACACCATAGGGTCCCAGATTATACCTAGGTACGGTTTCGTATAAGGTTTGATGTACTATATTGGAGAAGAAATTGCAAATTCTAAACAATCACAAAGAATTCTGGATACTATATATGTATATATATTTCGCATACGTCAACTACATAATTAAAATTATATGTGTATAAAGTCTTAAAGCACTATTAGATACCTGATATATTCAATTCTTAACATTTGAAGTTTTTATCTATGGAAATTCATTATGGAGACTTGCCATAATTTTTCGGATATTAAACAGTTTCTTTTCTCACTTGACCGTAGGTATTAGTTAGCACGATCCAATTTGTGAGGATGACGTAAAACTAAAAACCAGATACAATTGCTGTTATGAATGTCTAATATAAGTTTTGATAGGTCTTTTTTTAACGTTTACGATTGAAAGTGGTAGCTACCTCAAATTGAAACTGTTGCAGGGGAGAGATACAGGGAAATGAGAAAGCGAATGTGTGCGCATATGTGATATTGCAGCGTACGGTATGCAACCGGAGTGACATGGCAGTCGCGCGGGTTGCATACAGCAGGTGCTTGTGAACTGACGGTCTCCTTTCACGCGTTTTGGCGGTTCATGTCCGAACAGTGCACCTGGTATGTCGGTGTGTTCCCGTGGTGACAGACGGTCGAGAATGGCACGGTAGCCGTGCATCGCGCGAATGAAGCTCGCACTTTATAGACACGGCACCGGTGGCGGGCTCCACGCCCGATCGTAAAGATGATCCTAGTGGAAAAGAGATAGATTCCAACAAAATATGTTACCTGCAGTTGGGTGTTGTTTACTGCTGAGCCACGTGCATCGTTTACAGCTGTGGTCTCTTTTACACTACCCACATATTTTATTACGCCGGATTTGTAACGGATAGAAAAAATAAAACATAAAATGAAATTTCTGTTTTTTTTTTTTAATCTAGCTAAGATTGCAGAATTTATGTTTATTGATTCCAAGGCTTGAACTGAAAGAACAGCCATGGCAATTTTCAGAGAGTGTTGCATATTAACTTTTGGTTTAACTATACTTGTGGATGGCTATTAGTAAAGAGTTGCTTATACTATAAAGGAAATTACATGAGATAAGTAAGCAGATATAATTCCATATCATTAACATAATGGGAAGCAGAATGGCCTAAAATCGTTTTCCAAGCATACGCCATCAAAATAATGTCATCAAAAAAATGTTAAAGTATTAAAATTAAAAAAAAATTAAAAGCATCTTATTTGGTAACATAGTTCCTACAATGTACTAACAACTTTTTTCTATATAATATGTCGGTTTATTTTGAACCATTCTATTACATACTTCGAAATACAAGCACATTTATATTCTGTTTGATATATACATTTTTTAATTATTTCCATGTAAATGCTCTTTGTGAAAAATTTACTTTCAATTTGAAGCTGATGAATATTTCATGGAAAAAAATAATTGTATTTATATGGAAATATTTTACAAATGAGAACAAAATCATTTACGCATTCATGTTTCCTGGTACTCTATGAGCAGAGGGTGAAATACAAGATAGTGAAATCCATCTAGAACAAAGCGCAGAAACCAATAAATTCTACGAAAGAAAGCTTGTACAAATTTTTACTTAATGCACTTGAAACATAGATTTATGCTGTGTGTGTTTATATATATAACAACGAAATACAGAGGCGTATAAGAAAATGAAGTTACGGTGAAAACGGCTAGAGCGCAAAAGTCATAAACGAGTTATATAATTAAAATGGTTTAAAGTATTTACAGGCGTGGCCATAATAGAGCAATTAGCAAGACGTTATAAAAATCCTAGTCGTGAACGGACCAAAATATATCACAAAAATAAACAACGACAGATGTGATATGCTGTAATAAAAAAGTATTAGTAGAAGAAACATGGGTGGGCGTTATGTAGCACCGAAGTGGAAGGTTCTTTGTTTTGTGACATGCGACGTGAAATTATATCTTTTGATAAAAAAGTGACGGACGATATTTGGAAGATGTGGGACGTTTATGTCCAAAGAATACGCACCAACCATCGGCAACATCACGACATTCCCAACGAGCGGATAACAGAACTTTAAAACACCAGGAATATTTTACTCGAAAAGGGAAAATTTGATAGAGTTCTCTTTCTAGATGCTCAGTAGTCAAACTTCTCAAGCCACACTAGGCGGTTTGAGAAGTTCGTAAGGTTTTTCTAACCTAGAGTCAATGCAATAAGAATATATTGAAGTTGGTTTAAGTATTGTTTTTATATAAAATGGTGAGTCTGTTAAAAATTCAAATGTACATAAACTTATCGAACACTGTCGATCATGTGACTTTAACAGTTGTATTTGCCATGGGTACGGAATTTTCACAGGCAGTTTAATATTATGTAATATACTGGCTTTAGGAAAACGTCGGCTTACAAAATTGCATTGTATAAATATGACAACTTAATCGAAAAACTGATCATGAAATCATAAAATATATTATTTTTAGGGCTTACCTGCACTTTTAAATAAGGGAAAGGACAAAAGTAAAATTTTCATTTTGATAGCACCTTTTTAAACTAAAATCTTAACGGTTTTTCCATTGAAACAAGCTTGCCTGTGAACGCTCAATGCCGAACACGGTAGCAGATTTACTGTTGTATTGGTCGATATCATTGGAGGACGTGAATGATGGAAACGGAATTAAGTTATCTTTGAAATTTACGCTGGGGCAAATATAAATTACAATTTGAGCAAAGCAGGAACTTTCACGCACAAATAAGTAAAATGTTTATTCGTTTACCACCAGCTTCAAAACCAACCACTTTGGCACACTAGCGCACCTTGCGGCGAAAATGTTCTTTTTGCCAAAGTCTTCGATAATGATCTTGTTTTGTTCCTAACCTGAGTATAAAAACCTTAGGCGTGGGTAAGAGTTAGTCAGTCAAATACCACCAAATATATAATATATATTTATAAGTACAATATCATGATTACAATCATTACCATCTCATATGATATAGGCAAATGCTTTACGCAGATCTTAAGCGTATAAATTCACGGGAATAATCAGGCTTAGAGTCAGCTTTCAACAATAAAAGAATGCCCGGGGGTTTAACAAATTCTCGTCCAGTCTATAACTTAACCTGCATTTATTAAAATACCGAAAGGGACAAAACTAGGTTGCAACCTCCTCCCACAATCTCTGTGCAGGCAGAGTTGGAGAGAGGTTAAAGGTTGATGGGAACCAGGGCTTGCTGGAGAAACCCGGCTTGCCCTAAAATCAAAGCGAGCTAGTGTCATGAAGACAATTTAATGGATGTATCGGGGGAGGGGGTTAGCCTCTCTTTTCCGCCGCGTTTCAAATGAAAGACAACTGGCTGGACAAAAGCCACTCACGAAGCTTGTACAGTGAAGAGCCAAAAAAACTTGTATAGTCGTGCATATGCAAATAACAGAGGCATGGAACCAATCAGAGCAACGCTATGCGGTCGGCAGCCAGATCGGTTACTGCTGCTTCAATGACAGGCTATCAAGATTTAAGTGAGTTTTAAAGTGGTTTTATAGTCAGCGCACGAGGGATGGGACATAGAATTTTTGAGGTAGCGATAAGATTTGAATGTTCGCGTACGACCATTTCACGAATGTACCGTGAATATAGGGAATTTGGTAAAACATCGCATCTTCGACATCACTGCGGCCGGAAAAAGATCGTGAAAGAACGGGACAAACGACGACTGACGAGAATCATTAAACGTGACGTACGTGCAACCCTTTCTCAAATTGGCGCATATGTGGATTTGTGGACTGTCCTGCAGGATTCATGGTGTGAATTGCCTCCTGCATACCTTCAGACATTATTCGAGTCCATGCCACGTCGTCTTGCGGCACTTCTGCGTGCTCGGGGGACCCTAGATGATATTAGGGAGGTGTACCAGTTTTTTTGGCTTTTCAGTGTACTACTCCTGTGCTGAGGAGCTTGCTCCAGTGATGCAAAGCGGCGGCGGTGAGTTTGTGTTCGGGACGTCCGCAGAAGACGAACATCGGTCCATCTCATCTTTATCCTCTGCTTTGATACACACCTCAACTGTGACGTCAGACACGACGTCATGCTCTGCGCGCGCTATGCAGCGGAAAATCCGCTTAGAAACACTTTCTCTAGTTTTACTACATTTTAAAATTCTGTCTTATAACGTCGAATAATAACCCCGCAAATAAATTAATCATAAAACTTTAACTTACAAAATACAAAAATTAAATACGAAAATTATGCACATTTCTAATTACTGTAATATGTTTTGCCATACAAATTTCAGAATTTGCCATAACTAGCATGTTTTTGTACAGTGAAAATTAATTGTTGATTACACTGAAATAACATGAAGAAATTTCATGCAAATAATTTGTGTCATTGGATTATAATGACATTTTAAATTTTATACTAAAACTTAAATTCTAAATAACCTTAAATCCTAATCGTGAGTGGACAAAATGCCAGACTTCAAATTAGTTTCCTTGTGACTTTCATAAGACTCCACGAAACATTCCAGCTGGAATCGAACTTCGAAACCGTTTAAATGTTTGGCAATTTTTTTGTCCCAATATCAAACTTAAACAAGGAAGTGAAAGTTATTTTAACCTAATTAAGAATTTTATCACATTTTTGTTAATATTATGTCGTAAAAGCTTGAAATATCTGTAAGATACACGGGGATGTTG
>NQII01014448.1:2501-17636 GCA_002778355.1 Clitarchus hookeri | reverse complement strand
CGACAAGTCAACCGAGAGACAGACTCTCTTGTGTGTTGCTCTAAGTCCTTAACCGGCTAAGAGGGCAGCACAGAAGGGGTAAAGACAGTACCGGGTGGGGCGGTGGTTTCCGATCACTAGCCCCAGCCAAGGGCTGTACCTCTNGCACAGAAGGGGTAAAGACAGTACCGGGTGGGGCGGTGGTTTCCGATCACTAGCCCCAGCCAAGGGCTGTACCTCTTAGGAGGTCTGCTCAAAGAGGTTTGAATCCTCAACTAGTAATGGGAGAAAAGAGGGACCCCTGGTACCTTGTGTACCAGAGAGCCCCGGGCAAGATCTTTCAAGGACCAAGNAAAGAGGGACCCCTGGTACCTTGTGTACCAGAGAGCCCCGGGCAAGATCTTTCAAGGACCAAGCTCAGAGAGAAGGAGTTTCCTTAACTCCTCTGTAAAGGGAATTAAGCTAGAAAAGGACAGGGCAACATACTATGTTCTACGAGTACTAGACCGAGAGACTAAATGGGACCAGATACTCCCTCCCTCTCAGGGGGAGTCTTTCTGGCTTCGGAAGATACTCCCATATATATGGGGCCAGGATGGTAAGATCATGGCGGCTGCGGTGGCGGAAGCCATTGATAAGGCAGAGGTAAGGGAAGCAAGGGAGACCAAGGAGAGCAGTGAGGGCGACACTGACTCCCCAACGGTATCCGAGGCCAAGGGAAGTGAGAAATGGACTGATTTGGTGGAAGAAGAGGAGAAGACAGAAAAGGCAGAGACAGAAATGGCATATGAAGCCATACAAGCAGAAACCTCATTGGCACTCGAGGAAATATCATGTTACATAACGGACGATCGCAAGAAGGTAAGCAAGGAGTCAGCGAACTACTTGCTACCTAGAATTCTAAGGATGAAAGCATTACTAGACATGCAGCTCATGAAGAACGCTGTTCTTCAGGCTGAAAACAATGGTTTGTCGGGGAAAGTTTCTCTCCTAGAGAAACTGGCAGGCCAAGGACCAACATCTAAAGCTCAGGGTACCACTCCCAAGGCCCAGATGAGCTTTGCAGAAATAGTAAAAGAACAAACTCAGAACAAAGAAAAACCAGAAACAACAGCCACAGGGGAGTGGCAGGTAGTTCAAGGCCGAAAGCTGACAGCTAGGAAAACTGTGCTGATCTACCCCAAAGAAGGGGAAGGGAAGCCTGACGAGGTCAGAAGTAAATTGAAAGCACTGAACCCGGTCAAGGAGCAGCTTAAAATAAGGAACTTGAGGGCTGTCGGAAAGGGGGGCATACTCCTTGAGGCAGAGGACGAAGAAACCATGCTCAAGATACGGAACAACCAGAGAATGGCGGAATTGGGTCTCCGAGTGGAAGACCCAAAAAGAAGAGGTCCTAAGGTCATCGTGTTTGACGTCCCTCGGGAGTTTGACACGGAGGATTTTATGGCCACAATCTGTGAACAGAACTTCTCAGAAAAGCAGATTAGTGCAGAGGAATTCAAGAAGAATGCCTCTGTAAGATTCCGGACTGGACCTCGACAAAACAAAGACAAGGTCAATATGGTGTTAGAGACGACCCCTGCCTTGAGGAGGATGTTAATCCAGACAGATTTTCTTTATGTGGGCTTTCAGAGGTGCAGGGTGAGAGATTACCTTGTGCCGACCAGATGCTTTAAGTGCCAAGGCTATGGACATGTGAAAGAGAGATGCAATGCACAAATGGCCTGCTCTGGATGTGCGGAACCTGGGCATATCTTCTCGGAATGCAAGAGCAAGGAAAAGGCTCTTAAATGTGTTAATTGTGTCAAGGATAAGAGGAAGGATACCCAGCACAGAGTAGGGTCGAATGAATGCCCAGTACATCAGAGGCAGCTAGCTCTGGAACTTGACAGGACCCAGTATGTCTAGGGGACATGCGCTGTTACGCGTCGGGCAGATCAACCTGCAAAGGGCAGCAGTTCCAACTATGGAACTGCATAGAATTGGAATGGAGCAGAATCTGGATCTGGTTTTGATGCAGGAGCCCTACCTGCATCATGGGAAAATACCGACTCTTCAAGGCCGTTTCGTGATGGTGGGAGAAAGACCAATGGCAGGAATATGGGTAAGAAACCCCGAGATAAGCTATATCCCACTGGAGGCTCTGTCAAGTACGCATCATGCGTGCTTGAAGGTAGAAATGGGAGGGGGGAGTGTGACGATTGTATCGTCATACTTCCAACCTCAGGACACGGTAGAACATCACCTCCAGCAATGGAGTGTGATACTAAACAGAGCGAAGGAAAAGGACATTATATTCGGTGTGGATGTAAACGCCAAATCTGAATTATGGAACTCACCAATCACGAACGGAAGAGGGGAGGAGGTAAACGAGTACATTACCGAGAACAACTTGCAGGTTGTAAACACGCCAGGACATCAGGCGACCTACTGGTCACCAGCCCACGATAGTGAATCCTATCTTGACGCGACGATAACGACAGCGCATGCTCTTGGGCGTGTTGGGGACTGGAGAGTTTCAGACGAAGTGGACTCTGATCACAAAATGATCNCAAAATGAGCGTTTGAATGCAGTTTAGGGCCTATGTTGTTTCTGCACATTATACACTGTTAAAATATTAAAATTACAGTAGCGCTGTGCAGAGTGAAGAATTTCTTATAAGCATAAAGAGTAAATGTATTATTATTATTTAAGGTTGTTCCCGTAGAGAGTATGATAGTGTACTCCAGCTGTCCGTTAATCAATTTGTGTGTCCCAGTATCAAATGACTTTTTTGTTACCACTATAACTGCCAAATTCATATGGATTGATATTATAGTTGGACACATTTTGCGCAGATACTTGCATTTAAATGTTAGCGCGCTTCCTCTTGCCTAGTTTTAAATGCATTAGAATATACTGATGCTATACAATAATTTATCTAAAGCACTGGTTTCACTGTAAAAGTAAATGTAAACAAACGTCAACGCCATTGCTTTTTCACGTGATTCTGACAGCTATGTTCGCATTTCGTGAGCTATCGTCGGCGATATGCGCAGAAGAGTGAGTGAGCGAGTGAAGAGATTTGGGCGGCTCTCAACGTCGAGGTGTCCAGAGCTGATGAGGGTGAAGTGAGATGAGTATGTAGCAGCGCCGGAATGAAAGTGCGGGGGAAACGGGAGATCCCAGAGAAAACCCGCCGACCAACGGCATCGTCCGGCACGATTCCCACTTGCGAAAATCCGGAGTGAACCGACCGGGGATTGAATCCAGTCCGCCAACGATGCCCTGCAAGTTCTTGCAGGAGAAGTCCCACTAGATCTGCTTCTACAGGAAAGAGGAGAAATCAGTAGAAGGAAGTGGACGGGGCAAGTCCCCCTAGAGGAAGTCAAGCACTTGAAAGAGAGAACTTTAAGTGCATGGCAGAGAAGGTGGGACGCATCGGAAAAAGGCAGACTCACGCACGAGATTTTCCCGGACGTCAGGCTGAGGCGGCGTGCTGGGTGGCTATCAATTGGCCACTACAGTGCGCAGTTTCTGACTGGCCATGGGAATTTCAAGGCTAAGTTGTCCTCTATGGCACTGGTTGACGACCCGGAATGTGTGGTGTGTGGGGTACCTGATACCTCCATGCACCTGCTCTTTGACTNCAAAAATCCGGAGTGAACCGACCGGGGATTGAATACGGTCCGCCTTGGTGGGAGGCGAGCTGTCTAACCTCTCAGTCAACGTGGTCCCGCGCAGAAGAGAAAACAATATCAGTTATCTTTACACACATTGCAGTTTTCAGTGTGAAGGAGGGGGGGGGGATGTTGATGAACCAGTATGGTCTAAAAGAGGAAGCATACAAATTTTGGTCCTCTACGGATCAATTTCAACAGTGGCTTACGATTTGTCGGCAGTACTATCAAAATCATGCCTTCGAACAGTTTCGTGGCAATTTGTTTACATCAGTTTTCTCAGAACCCNCGTGCCTTCGAACAGTTTCGTGGCAATTTGTTTACATCAGTTTTCTCAGAACCCCAGTAATTATTTTTATACAATATTATGCATATTTCGTTAGCGTAAACCAGGGTTTCTTTGCAGCTGTCGGGGTAACTTTGCACCACTCAAAGTTTTTGTTTTGGTGCAATTAGGCAAATAAACATAGAACTGCAGCTANGAACAGCCACAACAACAGACTCCTAGGATGCAGGGTTCTATTCTGCATCTTATAGAAGAAGACGAAACAGAACAGCAACAAAAGAAGAGATGGCCGTGCTCGTGGAATCCGATCCTCTACGTGAGGGAAGGTTTCANTTCAAGGCTAAGTTGTCCTCTATGGCACTGGTTGACGACCCGGAATGTGTGGTGTGTGGGGTACCTGATACCTCCATGCACCTGCTCTTTGACTGTCCAAAGATAGAGGATCTTAGGACCTCTTTCGAGGATAGCACTGGGCAACTTGACCTGAGAGAGATGCTGGCTTCCAGGACCCTGGCACCAAAAGTGCTAGAGTATCTGACAGCCATAGGTAAAAGGAATGAGGACTTCGACGTGTGGTGGCTGAGTACCAGTTTGAGCAGGACACTCAATGTGGAAGACGAAGAGGAATTAACACAAAACCAAGATGGCTGAGCACCTCTTTCCGACAGTAACCCTGGAAGAAGAGGAGCCAGCGCCTGTACACACGAGAAACAAGCCCGTATCTGAACAAACAGAACAACAAATAGAACAGCCACAACAACAGACTCCTAGGATGCAGGGTTCTATTCTGCATCTTATAGAAGAAGACGAAACAGAACAGCAACAAAAGAAGAGATGGCCGTGCTCGTGGAATCCGATCCTCTACGTGAGGGAAGGTTTCACAGCAGTGGGCCGAAGCACGAGCAAGATGCTTAGAGATCAGACCAGGAGAGCGGTCTGCAGCATCAACCGGGAAAGGATAGCGGAAACGCTGGAGTTGCCCAAGGAAAGCCCAACAGATAGTGTAGGCAGTCTCGAGAGGAAGAAGGAAGTGCATATATTGAAACAGTTGGTTCGGCAAAGCGAAGCAACGCCCCCCTCTCAGAAAGTAATAACTATAGACTGGCCTTCGAATCACAACACCATAGATGCAGGAGTGCAGACGTGGCCAGTAGGGGCCAACCCGAAAGAGCCCTGGGAACTGTACGACCAAGTCGTACGGGGTGCCCAGCTCTCAAGGTTGGAGGACGTGTCCACACTGACGGCCGCGATCGCCCTGNCTCTCAGAAAGTAATAACTATAGACTGGCCTTCGAATCACAACACCATAGATGCAGGAGTGCAGACGTGGCCAGTAGGGGCCAACCCGAAAGAGCCCTGGGAACTGTACGACCAAGTCGTACGGGGTGCCCAGCTCTCAAGGTTGGAGGACGTGTCCACACTGACGGCCGCGATCGCCCTGCTAGTGAGAACAATGGAGGGAGGGGACAAAGTTCTCTTCCCACGTCTGGAGTGCGTGGACAGGCTCACCGTCGCCCAGGCGGGCCTGCCCACCAATCCGGAGGCACTTGTCAGTTTACTGAAGGAGTGCTTCTGGCGCAGAGGAGAACGTTTCGACCCGACCTCCATATACAGGGATGCTGTCCGCACATACAGTAAGCCCTTCAATGGGTACACTGTGGTCAGGTACTAGTCCTTCAAATGGACAGCATCATAAAATACCGGANAACACAAAACCAAGATGGCTGAGCACCTCTTTCCGACAGTAACCCTGGAAGAAGAGGAGCCAGCGCCTGTACACACAAGAAACAAGCCCGTATCTGAACAAACAGAACAACAAATAAAACAGCCACAACAACAGACTCCTAGGATGCAGGGTTCTATTCTGCATCTTATAGAAGAAGACGAAACAGAACAGCAACAAAAGAAGAGATGGCCGTGCTCGTGGAATCCGATCCTCTACGTGAGGGAAGGTTTCACAGCAGTGGGCCGAAGCACGAGCAAGATGCTTAGAGATCAGACCAGGAGAGCGGTCTGCAGCATCAACCGGGAAAGGATAGCGGAAACGCTGGAGTTGCCCAAGGAAAGCCCAACAGATAGTGTAGGCAGTCTCGAGAGGAAGAAGGAAGTGCATATATTGAAACAGTTGGTTCGGCAAAGCGAAGCAACGCCCCCCTCTCAGAAAGTAATAACTATAGACTGGCCTTCGAATCACAACACCATAGATGCAGGAGTGCAGACGTGGCCAGTAGGGGCCAACCCGAAAGAGCCCTGGGAACTGTACGACCAAGTCGTACGGGGTGCCCAGCTCTCAAGGTTGGAGGACGTGTCCACACTGACGGCCGCGATCGCCCTGCTAGTGAGAACAATGGAGGGAGGGGACAAAGTTCTCTTCCCACGTCTGGAGTGCGTGGACAGGCTCACCGTCGCCCAGGCGGGCCTGCCCACCAATCCGGAGGCACTTGTCAGTTTACTGAAGGAGTGCTTCTGGCGCAGAGGAGAACGTTTCGACCCGACCTCCATATACAGGGATGCTGTCCGCACATACGGGAGGCGTACCTTTGACTACAGTAAGCCCTTCAATGGGTACACTGTGGTCAGGTACTAGTCCTTCAAATGGACAGCATCATAAAATACCGGACGTAACAAGGAAAGTAGGAAAGGGGTGAGGACCTTAACAGACCAGACGGATGGGAGAGGAACCAGGGGGGTGCTGGCTGGCGGGATGCAGCACGTGTCTGGGCACTCGAGCGTTCTAAAGACAACAACAGCAGTCACAGGGATAATGAAATGGTGATGGAATACGGTAACTTAACAGTGGTAAAGTGGCGAAGAATCGCGACGAGGCCCCGGCAAGTTGAGTGCGTCATTGCGTCAGCGATCTCAACCCGGGGAAACTCTTCTCGCCGTCTGGAAACTGGATAGGAACCCTCCCCCCTCATCAGGACACAGCTAGGAACAACTAAAAACAGCCTCCAAAACTTCCTGGAATATGCACTATGTATGTTTCAGGAAACGACCACAGCAAATGGACCCGGAATGCGAATACGGAAGAAGGAAGGAGCTTGCTCCGACTGGAATGACGAGACCTCGGTCTAAAGTAAAGGGTAGTATGCGTGTGAATGTAGATATCCGTAGGAAGGGTCTGACTGGCCAGACTGGGATCGCGACGAGCCCCTGGCATGCGTGAACTGACGTAGTGCAGCTTCGCGCCCAGGGAAACTCTCCCTTTCTCCGCCACAACGACCGCTCCAGCTGAAGAATAGAGTGACCAGATCAGGAAGGAAAGAAGGAAGAAGACAGTCATGAATGGTGGGTTGCGGCGTAGAATCGCGACGAGGCCCTGGCAAGTCGAGTGCGTCATTGCGTCAGCGATCTCGACCCAGGGAAACTCTTCACGCCTGCCTGGATACCAGTCATGATTTTCTTCCTACGGACATCTGTGAATGTGACGGAAACGATAGTCTGCAGTGTGGAATAGTTTCGTGCTCTTTGCGAGCGGCGGGCGAGGAGGAGGAGGGGATTCTGGTCTACCGGTCTCCTCCGAATCTAAGCTCGGTCCACACCCGCACGCACTGAGCCGCGCTTTGCGTTAATGGGATACCGTCATGCTTAATTTCTCGTGAAAGAAGGACTCGCGCAGTACGCGTTAGGAATGTTTGGTAGTTTAGTTCAGTTTAGTATCTTTAAATTCTGTTCGGCCCAGCATGACGGTCACAAAATTGCAAGTTCCTGGCGGTACCCTGCGAAACAAAAGAGCCGAGTTAGCTTTAGTTTGCGGGAGTTTAAAGTAAAGTAGAAAGAAGTGCTCCTGGTATAACCTTTTAATAGGTATCGGCCACCAGGAGGGGAGGTTTGGAGAGGAAAACGCCGGTTCCGCCGGGAACTTGTCTCATGGTACCACCCGCAGGATTGGAGATCCTAATGAGATAAACCCCACACTCCGAAAGGTGTGCGACACTGCAGTTCCTTTAGTTCGGGTGTACGTCTGTGTGGCTTAGCTTAGTGCTCGGCTTCCCATTCTGCGNAGGATTGGAGATCCTAATGAGATAAACCCCACACTCCGAAAGGTGTGCGACACTGCAGTTCCTTTAGTTCGGGTGTACGTCTGTGTGGCTTAGCTTAGTGCTCGGCTTCCCATTCTGCGCTTGCGAAAGGGCTGTAGTCAAGAGAACAAGGAAAAAGTACTGTGTGCTGCCCCCCCTCAACGTGGGCGGGTGGTGACAACGTATTAAGGCGGTCAGTCAACCGAGAGGCAGATCTCTTGTGTGTTGCTCTAAGTCCTTAATCGGCTAAGAGGGCAGCACAGGAAAGGGGTAAAGACAGTACTAGGGTGGGGCGGTGGTCACAGATCACTAGCCCCAGCCAAGGGCTGTACCTCGCAGAGGTCTGCTCTAGAGGTTAAAACCCTCACACCAGTAATGGGAGAGAAAAGGGACCCCTGGTACCTCGTGTACCAGAGAGCCCCCGGAAAGGTATTTGCAGGACCAGCAGCAGAAAGGAGAAATTATCTGATCGCATCTGTTAAGGGCATGAAGATAGAAAAAGAACGGGCCTTATACTATGTAAGTAGAATACTAGATCGGGACACAAAATGGGACCAGTTGCTTCCCCCTTCACAGGTGGAGGCATTCTGGTTAAAGAAAGTCCTCCCCTACATCTGGGGGCAGGACGGAAAGGTTATAGCTGCTGTGGTTGCAGAAGCTATAGATAAAGAAGAACCTAAGGAGAGCAGTGTGGGCGACACTGTCTCTCAGTCAAAACCAGAGGAGAGCACAAGCTGGGCGGAAATAGTGGAACATGAAGAAGAAGAGGAGAAGAAAAGTGAGAAGGAATTGGCCTTTGAGGCAATTCAAGCAGAGACCTCCCTGGCATTGGAGGAGATCACATGTTATGTGACCGATGACAGGAAAAAGGTGAGCAAGGAGGCATCTAACTTCTTGCTCCCAAGGGTACTAAGGCTGAAAGCACTGCTAGATATGCAGCTGCTTAAGAATGCAGTCTTACAAGCTGAAAATCAAGGCTTGGAAGGGAAAGTTTCTCTGTTAGAGAAACTTAAAGAAAGGAAGGGCTATACCAGTGAACAGGGCACCAAAGCCAAGGCCCCACTGAGCTTTTCTGAAATAGTTAAGCAGCAAAAGGAGAACAAAGACAAGCCAGAGGAAAGTGTAAAAGGACAATGGCAAACGGTGCAAGGCCGCAGACTAACATCACGGAAGACGGTCCTGATTTACCCTCAGGAAGGCGAGGGTAAACCAGACGAGGTGAAAGGAAAACTCAAAGCTCTGGACCCGGTGAAAGAACACCTAAAAATACGGAATTTAAGAACTGTCGGAAAGGGTGGCATCCTTCTTGAGGCGGAGGATGAGGAAACAATGACGAAACTCAAGAATACCCAGAGAATGGCGGAACTGGGCCTTCGAATAGAAGACCCTAAAAGGCGAGGACCCAAGATCATTGTCTTCGATGTCCCTAGGGACTACGACAATGAGAAGTTTCTGGAAACTCTGTGCGAACAGAATTTTTCAGAAAAACAAATCGGAAAAGACGAGTTCCAAAAGAATGCAACCGTGAGGTTTAGAACAGGTCCACGCCATAACAAGGACAAAGTTAACTTAGTCCTGGAGACGTCCCCCGCCTTAAGAGGAATGCTAATCCAGATGGATCATTTATATGTGGGATTTCAACGTTGCAGAGTGAGGGACTACCTGATGCCCACCAGGTGCTTCAAGTGCCAGGGCTATGGGCATATCAAGGAAAGGTGTCATGCCCAAATGGCATGTTCAGGATGTGGAGAGCTTGGACACATCTTTGCCGAGTGTAAAAGCAAAGACAAGGAAAACAAGTGTGTCAACTGTCTAAAAGACAAGAGAAAAGAAGTTAATCACAGGGTCGGATCAAATGAGTGCCCCGTACATCAGAGGCAGTTAGCTCTGGAACTCGATAGAACCCAGTATGTCTAGGGGACATGCGCTGCTACGCGTCGGGCAGATCAACCTGCAAAGGGCTGCAGTTCCAACCATGGAACTGCATAGAATTGGGATGGAGCAAGACCTTGACATGGTACTGATGCAGGAGCCCTACCTGCTTCATGGGAAAATACCTTCTCTTCAGGGACGTTTTGTACTGGTGGGAGAAAGACCAATGGCAGGGATATGGGTACGTAACCCCGAGATAAACTATATCCCACTCGAGGCTCTATCAAACACGCATCATGCGTGTTTGAAGGTGGAAATGGGAGGAGGCAGTGTGACGATTGTATCGTCATACTTCCAACCCCAGGATACAGTAGAACATCACCTCTCTCAGTGGAGTGTGATAGTTCAAAGAGCCAAGGAAAAAGACATTATATTCGGTGTGGATATAAACGCCAAGTCTGAGCTATGGAACTCACCAGTGACTGACGGACGTGGAGAGGAGGTGAACGAGTATCTGACCGAGAATAACCTGCAGGTTGCAAACACGCCAGGACATCAGGCGACCTATTGGTCACCAGCCCACGATACAGAATCGTATCTTGACGCAACGGTAGCAACAGCGCGTGCCCTTGGACGTATTGGGGACTGGAGGGTCTCCGACGAGCTGGACTCTGATCACAAGATGATCCTGTTCACCATTCGGTGCAATAGGGGAAATAGAGATAGAAATACGAGGCCCCGTTTCATAACTGCAAAAGCTGATTGGCCGCTCTTTGACAGAGTGCTCCTGAGGAAACTAGAAAGCTACAGAACAACTATCCAAGAAAACCCGAATTTGAAGGCTAAAGATCTGGTTGCGATAATAATGGACACCTGTCAGGAAGCAATTCCAAGGGTGTCCAGAAAAGTTCCACATCATCCCTGGTGGGATGATGAATTAGAAACGCAAAGGCGAGCGGTGAAGAGAGCCCGCAAAACCTTCAAACGAACATACCAACCAGATTCTCGGGTAAGGGAAATCAGGAGATACAATGTCTTGAGAGCGGACTATCGGCGAATGCTAAGAAAGAAAAGGCAATCTGCCTGGAGACAGCTTGTAACGGAAAAAGGAAATGAAGACCCATGGGGCCTCGTGTACCGAATGGTGTCAGGGAAACTCAGGAACTCAGACGAGCTTCCAGCCCTAGATCGTGATGGACAGTTACTGCAGTCCTTCGAGGAAAACGCCAGGCTCCTGATGGAAGTCTTGTTGCCTGACGATGACCTGGTAGGGGAAACTGGGTACCACAGAGAACTGAGATTCATGGCCAGAGAAGGGATCGGGACGGAGGACACTTCAGAATTTTCCATGGAAGAACTGAACCGAGTAATAAAAGGGACAAAACTGAAAAAGGCCCCGGGAATGGATGGATTAACGGGAGAAATGCTTCTCCGAGCATATCCGAGAATGAAAAACGACATGCTGGACCTATTCAACCAATGTCTGAAAACGGGTAGTTTCCCTGCCTGTTGGAAACAAGGACTGCTGAAGATTATCTACAAAGGGGGAGGAAAGAACCCTAGACTAGCTAAGTCATACAGACCCATCACGCTTCTTAGTGTGATGGGAAAAGTATTAGAGCGCCTAATAAACCGAAGGCTCATGGAATACCTTGACGTGGTGCAAGGTATCCATGTAAGACAGTATGGCTTTATGAAGGGTAAGAGCACGGAAAAAGCAGTAATAGACATGGTGAATCAGGTGAAAGATTACGAACACGATTACGTGTTGGCGATTTCTCTGGATATCTCGGGGGCATTTGATAATGCCTGGTGGCCACAAATTCTGTGGCAACTTCGGCTACTGGAGTGTCCTAAAAACCTATATGTTTTGATCAGGGACTTTCTAAATGAGAGGACCTGTGAAATTCACATAGGGGAACATAGAGAGCAAAAACAACTGACAAAAGGATGCCCCCAAGGATCCGTCCTCGGTCCCATTCTCTGGAACATAATATTCGAAGGACTGCTCAGGCTTGACTTACCGGAGGGCTGTGTAATCTACGGATACGCTGATGACGGGCTACTTCTGATACCTGCATGGACACGGCGGGAGCTGGAGGAGAAAGTGGCAACTGCGATGGATGCAATCGGACTCTGGGCAGCGAACTTCAAGCTGAAGTTCGCAGTAGACAAGATGAATGCCATCCTTCTGAAAGGCTCTCTCCAGCGAACGCCAGTACTTAGATTCGAAGGGCGGGTTGTGAAACTCGTCCAAGAAATAAAGTACCTGGGTGTGATCCTGCAGACCCGTCTCTCGTTCCAAAGACACGCGGCCTATGCGGTGAACAAGGCAGTGGTAATGTTCCACAAGATCAGGGCTGTGGCTCCGGCAAACTGGGGTCTCGGCTACCACACGCTCAAGCTATTATACAGAGGAGTATTCCTGGCTGTGGTTACCTATGCCGCAGGAGTATGGTACCAGGAAACGTTCAAGGTGCTCGTAAAACGCAAGATGATCAGCGCTCAAAGGGCAGCACTTCTGGGTGTGACAAGGGCTTATAGGACAACCTCCAATGATGCCCTGCAAGTAATTGCAGGAGAAGTCCCACTGGACCTGCTAGTACAAGAAAGGGGAAAGCTCAGCAGGGCTAAATGGACGGGACACGTCCCCCCCGGGGAAGCCAAGAACCTACGGGAGAGAACCATGAGTGATTGGCAGACAAGGTGGGATGCATCAGAAAAGGGAAGGCTGACGCACGAAATCTTTCCGGACGTCAGGCTGAGGCTGCGGGCGGGGTGGCTATCCATAAGTCACTACTGCGCGCAGTTTCTTTCTGGCCATGGGAATTTCAAGGCTAAGCTTTGTTCAATGGCTCTTGTTGATGACCCGGACTGTGTGGTGTGTGGAGTACCTGATACTTCCGCACACCTGCTCTTTGACTGCCCAAAGATCGAGGACCTACGGAACTCTTTCGAGGGTAGTATGGGCAACCTTGAACTAAGACGAATGTTAGCCTCAAGGGTACTGGCACCCAAAGTCTTGGAGTATCTAACAGCAATAGGCAAGAGAAACGAAGAGTTTGACGTGTGGTGGTTGAGCACCAGTCTGAGCAGAACATTGCAAATAGAAGACACGGATGTATCATATAATCAAGATGGCTGAGCACCTTTTCCCGACAGTTATACTGGAGGAAGAAGAGCCCGCTCAGGTCCATGGCCCTGGCCTTGGATGCACAACACCGCCAACACTAGAAACACCAACTTCCCAAGAAAAAGAGGAACTTCCCTCGGAACCTAGGTTCCAGGGTTCAGTTCTGCACCTCATAGAGGAAGACCTAAGTACAACAACAACTCAGACCAAGAAACGATGGCCCTGCACCTGGAGCCCCATCCCTTTCGTAAGGGAAGGCTTCATGAGTGCGGGTCGCAACGTAAGAAAGATGATTCGAGACCAGACTAGAAGAGCAGTGTGCATGATCAATAGGACTAGGATAGCGGAGACACTGAATCTCCCAACCCCGGCAGAAACAAAGCCCGAAGCTAACGAGAGAGAAAAGGAGAGAGAGAGAGAGGTCATAATCCTCAAGCAGTTGGTTCGTCAAAGTGAATCCACAGCACCAACGGACAAGATCACAACCATTGAATGGCCTTCTAATAGGAATACAATGGACGTGGGAATCCAGACCTGGCCAATGGGGGCAAACCCCAAGGAGCCCTGGGAACTCTACGACGAGGTCGTAAGAGGTGCCCAGATCTCCCGGCTAGAGGACTCTGGCACTATGACAGCTGCTATCAGCCTAATCGTGAGACAAATGGAAGGAGGAGACAAGGTTCTCTTCCCACGTCTGGAGTGTGTGGACAGGCTTACCGTCGCCCAGGTAGGTCTGCCCACCAATCCGGAGGCACTCGTCAGTTTACTGAAGGAGTGCTTCTGGCACAGAGGAGAACACTTTGATCCGAATCTCATTTATAAAGATGCAGTCCGCACATACGGGAGGCGTACTTTTGATTACAGTAAGCCCTTTAATGGGTACACTGTGGTCAGGTACTAGTCCTTCATTTTCGGACTGTAATCTAACATACCGGACGTGACAAAAGAGAGGTGGAGGGAGAATGGCCTGACCAGCCAGGAGGTGGGTGGGATGAACTGGGAAGGTGTGGCTGGAGGGTGGACACCTAACCAGGGAAGACTCACGAATTCGGACACGAAACCAAGCAAGAAAAACGGCAAACGAAAGGGACAGGAAGAAATTGGAAATGACTAGTGGAAACATGGTGAAGAATCGCGACGAGGCCCTGGCAAGTTGGGTGCGTCATTGCGCCAGCGATCCCAACCCAGGGAAACTCTTCTCACCATCTGGAATCTGGTCAGATCCCATCTCCCCTCTACCAGGTAAACTAATGGCCATGACGAACTCCTCAAATTTTCCTGGATCACGCACTTGTGTCTGTTCCAGGAGACGACCACAGCAATGAAACCGGAACGAGAATTGGAAGAAGGACGGAGCTTGCTCCAACCGAAAGACGAGACTTCGGTCAAAGTATAAGGGTAGTATGCGTGTGAATGTGATGTCCGTAGGAAGGGTCTGACGGGCCAGACTGGGATCGCGACGAGCCCCTGGCATGCGTGAACTGACGTAAGACAGCTTCGCGCCCAGGGAAACTCTCCCTTTCTCCGCCACAACGATCGATCCCGCTGAAGAATAGAGTGACCAGACCAGGAAGGAAAGAAAGAAGAAGACAGTCATGAATGGTGGGTTGCGGCGTAGAATCGCGACGAGGCCCTGGCAAGTCGAGTGCGTCATTGCGTCAGCGATCTCGACCCAGGGAAACTCTTCACGCCTGCCTGGATACCAGTCATGATTTTCTTCCTATGGACATCTGTGAATGAGACGGAAACGATAGTCTGCAGTGTGGAATAGTTTCGTGCTCTTTGCGAGCGGCGGGCGAGGAGGAAGGGGTGGTTCTGGAATACCGACCCCCCCTGAATCTAAGTCCGGTCCACACCCGCACGCACTGAGCCGCGCTTTGCGTTAATGGGATGCCGTCATGCTTAATTTTCTCGTGTAAGAAGGATTCGCGCAGTACGCGGTAGGAGTGTTTGATAGAATAGTCAAGTATAGCATTTAAATTCTTTTCGGTCCAGCATGACGGTCACAAAATTGCAAGTTCCTGGCGGTACCCTGCGAAACAAAAGAGCCGAGTTAGCTTTTGCTTGAAGGGAAGGATAAAGTACAGTAGAAAGAAGTGCTCCTGGTATAACCTTTTAATAGGTATCGGCCACCAGGAGGGGAGGTTTGGTGAGGAAAACGCCGGTTCCGCCGGGAACTTG
>NQII01014446.1:0-20295 GCA_002778355.1 Clitarchus hookeri | reverse complement strand
CCGGGAGTACCTCCAGTGTTGCCAAGCGTTCGTAGCGGGTTACTGGAGCCCGTGCAGCCGGGAGTACCTCCAGTGTGGCCGAGCGTTCGTAGCGGGTTATTGGAGATGCTGCAACCGGGAGTACCTCCAGTGTTGCCAAGCGTTCGTAGCGGGTTACTGGAGCCCGTGCAGCCGGGAGTACCTCCAGTGTGGCCGAGCGTTCGTAGCGGGTTATTGGAGATGCTGCAACCGGGAGTACCTCCAGTGTTGCCAAGTGTTCGAAGCGGGTTACTGGAGCCCGTGCAGCCGGGAGTACCTCAAGTGTTGCCAAGCGTTCGTAACGTGTTATTGGAGCTGGTGCAACTGGGAGTACCTCCAGTGTTGCCAATCATTCGTAGCAGGTTATTAGAGCCAGTGCAACTGGGAGTACCTCCAGTTTTACCAAGCGTTCGTAGCGGGTTACTGGAGCCTGTGCAGCCAGGAGTAACTCCTGTGTTGCCAAGCTTTCGTAGCGGGTTATTGGAGCCGGTGCCGACGGGAGTACCTCCAGTGTTACCAACCGTATGTAGCAGGTTACTGGAACCCGTGCAGCCGGGAGTACCTCCAGTGTTGCCAAGCTTTCGTATCGGGTTACTGGAGCCCGTGCAACCAGGAGTACCTCTAGTTTTGCCAAGCATTCGTACGTGTCATTGGAGCCAGTGCAACAGGGAGTATCTCCAGTGTTTCCAAGCGTTTGTAGCGGGTTACTGGAGCCCATACAGCCTGGAGTACCTCCATTGTTGCCATTGTTTCGTAGCTGGTTATTGGAGCCGGTGCAACTGGGAGCACCTCCAGTGTTGCCAAGCGTTCATAGCAGGTTACTGGAGCCCGTGCAGCCGGGAGTATGTCCAGTGTTGCCAAGTGTTTTTAGCGGTGTTTTGGAGCAGGTGCAACAGGGAGTACCTCCAATGTTGCCAAGCGGTTGGTGCGGGTTACTGGAGCCCATGCAGCCGGGATTACCTCCAGTTTTGCCAAGCGTTCGTAGCAGGGGTTTGGAGCCGGTGCAACCGGGAGTACCTCCTGCGTTGCCAAGTGTTTGTAGCAGGTTACTGGAACCCGTGCAGCCGGGAGTACCTCCAGTGTTGCCAAGCGTTCGTAGCAGGTTATTGGAGCCGGTGCAACAGGGAGTACCTCCAGTTTTGCCAAGCTTTCATAGGGGGTTACTGCAGCCCGTGTTGCCGGAGTTCCTCCAGTGTGGCCAGGCATTTGTAGCGGGTTTTTGGAGCCGGTGCAACCGGGAGTACCTCCAGTGTTGCCAAGCGTTCGTAGTGTTTAACTGGAGAAGGAGCAACTGGGAGTAAAGATTCACGGCCACACTAGCATGAAGAGTATGACATTTCAAGTGCTGCGAAAATCCTCTAAACATATCATACAGTTTATCCAAACAGTTTCGTATTGTGGAAATTGAAGCATAAGTTTTTCCTTGCCATCACATACGTGCAATTTTTTTAAAATACCCTAATAAAATTGAAGAAAAAAATGTGTCCTAAACAATTGCCCACAATTCCAGAAAATTTTCTATGTGCAAAGTAAGCAGCTTAAAATGTTTTTTTTTAAATTAAAGATAGCTGGATGAAATTTTTTGAAATGTAGAGAAAGTAAAGAAATTTTATATGGAGTTTTCTTTGCGAGTGGCCTGGTTTTCGCCCAATTGACTGATATGTTTGGAGAATATTTTAGTAAACGAGTACATAAACTTTGTATAATTTTTCAACACCAGACCTATAACAAAGAATAACAAAGATTCGAACCACCTTCCCATAGCTAAATTACTAGCTGACCTCTCGACACAGAACACTATCACGATCAGTTGGGTGGTTCGATTCTCTGCAGGCAAATCAATATGAAAAGTCGCTCAACGACTGAATGGACTGAAATTGTAAGTAGTCTAGCTTTAACATAATTTCGTAAGCGTTCGTTTTGATAACCGTAGCATTTTACGTGGTTAAATTTCATGTAATAGTAATTATATTTATACTGTGAATTCATGCGGTTGTGTGGGGCCGAGAAAGCATGACAGATGTGTTATCTGGAGTGGATGTGTGCCTTATAAGGTCGTGTGGGGCCGAGAAGGCATGATTTATGTGTTATCTGGAGTGGAAGTGTGCATTATGTTGTTGTGTGGGGCCGAGAAAGCATGACAGATGTGTTATCTGGAGTGGATGTGTGCATTATGAGGTCGTGTGGGGCCGAGAAAGCATGACAGATGTGTTATCTGGAGTGTAAGTGTGCATTATCTGGTTGTGTGGGTAGGAGAAAGCATGACAGATGTGTTATCTGGAGTGGCAGTGTGCATTATGTTGTTGTGTGGGGCCGAGAAAGCATCACAGATGTGTTATCTGGAGTGGAAGTGAGCATTATGTGGTTGTGTGGGGCCGAGAAAGCATGACAGATGTGTTCTCTGCAGTGGCAGTGTGCATTATGTGGTTGTGTGGGGCCGAGAAACTATAAAGATGTGTTATCTGGAGTGGAAGTGTGCATTATGTGGTTGTGTGGGTTCGAGAAAGCATAACAGATGGGTTATCTGGAGTGCATGTGTGCATTATGTGGTTGTGTGGGTTCGAGAAAGCATGACAGATGTGTTATCTGGAGTGGAAGTGTGCATTATGTTGTTGTGTGGGGCCGAGAAACCATAAAGATGTGTTATCTGGAGTGGATGTGTGCATTATGAGGTCGTGTGGGGCCGAGAAAGTATGACAGATGTGTTATCTGGAGTGGAAGTGTGCATTATGTGGTTGTGTGGGTTCGAGAAAGCATAACAGATGGGCTATCTGGAGTGCATGTGTGCATTATGTGGTTGTGTGGGTTCGAGAAAGCATGAACGATGTGTTATCTGGAGTGGAAGTGTGCATTATGTTGTTGTGTGGGGCCGAGAAACCATAAAGATGTGTTATCTGGTGTGGATGTGTGCATTATGAGGTCGTGTGGGGCCGAGAAAGCATGACAGATGTGTTATCTGGAGTGGAAGTGTGCATTCCTGTGGTTGTGTGTGGCCGAGAAAGCGGCCGCCGAGAACAAGTCTGCCGCTCTTGATACCACACTCGCCGTCGTAATAACGCTCGGCTTTCATTGGCGGCGCAGTAACGATGCCATTAGGGGCTGGCGGGAAGACCGCATATCGCGTTACCAATTACCGTGCGCCACAGCAACCTGAGAATGACAAGTCCCGCCAGCTACAGCCTCCTCCACGCACACGTTCTCTATGTCGCCCGTGGCTGTCTCTGGCCGCCGGCAGTCCGCTACAGAACACATGCCGATACAGCAAACAACAGTTAGCTACTGTGGTCACTTTTACATAAGCCACCCCTGCTCCAGAGTAGTGTGTGCGTACGAGCGGAGTTGTCGTTACCCTCCCTGTTCCAGCAATGTTCTGCTTCCCTACCAATGCCGCTAACAAATACAATGTGGATAGGGTTTGATTTAAGACCACTTCTTACATATGTAGGTGCTTTGAGATATTTTCACGTCCATTAAATATGGAAACTTGAACACGTGTGGTTTGCTGAAAACTTGACTTCGACAGTTGATCTATAGATGGACGTGTTAGTGTTCGGTACATGTGAAGAAAATGTTAAATAAAGCAATTTACCTCATCTTCAGTCTTCATAACCGAATCGAAGATTGCTTGGCACGAAAGGGGACGAACTTAAACAAAATATCTCCCCTTGTATCTTAGGATCCTTGAATGTATCTTAAATACAGGTGGCTCTCTATTTGTTGAGCGTAGGGATGCTCAGAGGGCAGCACTGTTGACCGTCATGAAGGCTTATAAGAGATTACCAATGTGTCACTCCTGTGTTTGTCGCAGTGCTGCCAGCGAACTTACTTGAAATGATAACATACAAATAGTTAAAAGAGGACGGTACTAGAGTTTGTGCAATAAAAAAAGGCAATTCGACATAAATAAAATTATGGCAAAATGGCATACCAAGAAAGGAAAACTCATGAACTGCTACCGGATGTCAGGAGAAGAATGAATACCTAGTGGATAACCAAAAAATATTATGGTTCACAATTGTTCGCTGGATATGGACATTTTAAAAACCAGCAGTACAGCTTTCTGCTAATCCAACCACTACTTTGTGATGTGTGCAGTGTTGATGACAAGATGGTGCATTTTACTGCGACATTTCACAAGACTGAAGACTCAAGAAAATTGCTTCAAAGACTTGCAGACAGGAAAGTTCTTAATATGAACTTTGAATATGTTATAACTATGAATACGTTTCACAAGATCTGGCCAGGATTCGCAATTAGCATTAGGAAATGTTTAGAAGATTGCAATTAGTGGTTCAAAGAGTAAGATATCCAATTACCCATAAGGTGGCATTTGAGTAAAGCTTTCTAGTCAGAAGTCAGAATACAGCCCATTAACGAGGAGGAGAGATTTGACAGAGAAACAGGCAGAATGCCGTGTAAAAGATCAAGAGGATTCGAAGAAACTCTAAGATCAGAAGAGGAGTCAGTGCAGTGTAAAGTGGGAGGAAGGAGAGCGTGCTAGCCTTCCGGCCGTAAAACCTGTGCGGGGGAAAGGAATGGACGACATATTGCTGAACCTAGTTAAGGCTCAGATCCGACAAACTATGGTGGAATGGTAAGATTTGGGCATGTTTCTATGAGCGGGGTCATGAAATCCGATGACGGTGAAGCGAGGTGGTTATGGAGTAGCACCGAATTGCAAGGGCAGCAGCATCGTCCAACAGGATACTTATGTGCAAAACTTCGGGAGTGACCCAGCCGAGAATCGAATCCAGTTCTCCTTGATGGAAGTCAAAATTCTAGCTGCTACAACAATCGTGGCCTTGTTAACTGCAGGGATAGCTGAATACTCTTATGTGCTGATTGAGTGTAGCCCAATCCTTGTCCTGTGTTGGCCTGCTGGGGCAATGATATTGATGTCCTAATTGATGTCGGGTGCGGCCGTCTAGTGGGTCACCATAAAGGTGATCTGTAAAGAGCAATGCATTGCTAAGAGATGAACAATGTCCTCACGAAGTGATGGAAATCGAACTTCAATCCTTTACAGTGAGAGCAGGCTACTTTAGTTGCTACAACTTGGAGGCCGTCACCAAACATTCTGAAGTAGTATACGTGCTTGTTTCCGTGTGAAGACCTCCTTGGTTTCTTTATACTGCCAAATAGCCATATACGATTCACGAACGTAAAATTAACGATGCAGGGACACAACTAGTATCCTTCAGTCTATATATGTTGGTTAATCACGCAAATTCTTCGCTAGTCCAAAGATTTCGTTTTTTCATTGAAAGCAAATGAAAATTTTAGAAGCGGCCATTCCTGCTTGGAATTTAGATATCTTACTAAATGTTGTGTGTTGCTGGCTGAAAAGAAATATTTATTCTGTGGCTGCGTGTTTCCAGAATTTGAAATATCTTCAAAATTTTACATAAGAATTCAATTTTAAATAAATTGCCAACATCAACGCATAATCGAGATTTCGAAATATCAACTGAATTTGTGTTTTGAAATCTCTCCCGAAGCGAACTTATTGAAAAGTTCAAGATATTTAGATATTAGTGTCTAAATACCCGGCTGACAATATTTATTTTTGGATCAACATGTCATAGGTAATTCCTTTTTTGAACATTTAACTTTATTGAACGCAACGTTTTGTCATTTTTACTAGAAGAGGTAATGACGAAGGGAACAAATTTTTTTGTGAGAAAAAAATAAAGTCTAGCTTAATTCAAGATAGCCACCTAAAGGCTCCTAGTTGCCTGGTTCCACTATATACGGACAATTGTCATCTCTTCTTCCATGTTCCACAACGGAAAGTTTCGATCCTCTAGAATGGATAGGTGACAAGAACAGTGAAGTGAAAGATCGACTACTATTGGTTCAAAGCTAACTGCTAAATTGGCAGCGAAGAGCGGTCAACTCACTTTTGCGGTGCTGAAAGCCCGCCACGGGCTAGTACAGCATCATTTCTGCTCACAGAAAAACCTATTTGTTAAAAAAAAACATTAACAGTCATTTGTGGATGTATATTCATAGAGCGGTGAGGGGAGGGGCAATGCCAGAAAACCTGCAACATATGATGGTGTTAATGTGGACAGTCTGTGTCGGAAAGCAAACGAAATACACCGAAGATCAAAAAAACTTGTACACCAGCCTAATATCGTGTAGTCCCACCTCCTCCCGCCCCGAGGCCACAGAAGTGCCACAAGACGATGTGGCATGGACTCAACTAATGTCTGAAGGTATGCAGGAGGCAATTCACACCATGAATCCTGCAGAGCAGTCCACAAATCCAATCTACGCCAATTTGAGAAATGGTTGCACGTCCGCCACGTTTAATGATTCTCGTCAGTCGTCGTTTGACCCGTTCTTTCACGATCTGTTTCTGGCCGCAGCGATGTCAAAGATGTGATGTTTTACCGGATTCCCGATATTCACGGTACACTCGTGAAATGGTCGTACGCGAACATACAAATGTTATCGCTACCTCGGAGATGCTATGTCGCATCTCTTGTGCGCTGACTATAACACGACGCTCAAACTCAGTTATATCTTGATAACCCGCCATTGTAGCAGCAGTAACCGATATAACTGCCGACCGCATCGCGTTACTCTGACTGGTTCCTTACCTCGGTTATTTGCATCCTCACGCCTATACCAGTTTTTTTTGGCTCTTCAGTGTATGTAAAACTGGTAAGGCGCCCTCGGGAAACAGTTAAGTTTCGTCAGAGGCACGAACTTACGTAAGGGTGCAGTCATTTGAAGTACACATTAGGACTGACAAACGCACCTGATGGCTGTTGCACGCAGAAACCTTCACTGAGTCCTGTTTGAGGATACCTATCCCGAAGTAAAGTCTGCAAAGAGGGTCTGTTCGTGCGGACGGACAAGGCGTCATCGGATCCAACAGAGCAGCAGCTACTGCAACCTACCTGCCGATATTTGAATCAGATTCGGAATGTGGCCAAGACGACCATTTTCTCTTCATCAGAACCAACGTGGATCTGTTATCAGATCACAATGAAGAGGATTATAGTAGGAGGCTGAATGCATTTGATGAACTTTGCTACAAAGTTAAGTTAATTGCCGACTCAGTGAAGTAACATTCACTGGTTATATAGCAAGGTGTCTTAATATTTCCTTCCTGTTCCTCAAAATTGGCGCTGCCAAAATACTAATTGCTATATTTTGTTTCGAAAATAATATCTAGGCAAATTCTGCTGNTTCCTCAAAATTGGCGCTGCCAAAATACTAATTGCTATATTTTGTTTCGAAAATAATATCTAGGCAAATTCTGCTGTTATACGGTAACGGTGAAACTATTCAGGTATACTGACATAAAATCAAAACCTGCATAATATTTCCAACAAATTTCTTGGCTTTTGAAATACTTCACCCGCTTGCCTAGGATGAGAACATGTTTCCTCATGCTACACGTTTCCTTGTATCGGACACCCATATTTGTGATGTAATGAGCATATTCGCTGCGTAATATGATATCAGTACAGTATGCAGTGTGCAGTATAACTGCTGGTAAATGCCACTACTGCATTTAGTATAGAGACTTAAATTTAAGGAACCTTCACTACTCCGTAAATTTCGCGAGTTTTACATTTATGAGATACATCTCTAGTATCATGTAAGCGTCCAATAGTTTGTTTCGTCTGCGGGATGGTATATCTATATTAAATGGCTATAAATTCTAATTATGGTAAAGTTAAAAAAATTATTTAATTTTATTTAAAAGAAGTGCAGCGTCATTTTGATAGCCTGGTATGATATCTGCCATGACCGCCTACAAAATTCCATAATGTCTCCGTAATACCTTATTTACCAGCTAATGCGGCAAGTACAGTACTTGTTAATGCAAGCAATATAACCGTGCAATATTACCGTTTAAGGTCATGGCCAGGATGTCACTAACGGAACATTCTTAATACATATCCGACTGTGTACACGACGCACCTCACGAAACGACGTGACAGGGGCTTCCTTTCTTCTCGCATTACAAAAAATTTACTGGGTATAGCAAATCTACAAATTACAAACTGGTCTTAGTATATCTTCTTTTACTTTCTGGAAAAGAAAATTAACAATATCGCTGCAATGCTGTGTACGTAATGGTTTGCATTGTAAACATAACTGCTTCTATGTCAGAATTCTCTTGCGTGTTTATNGCTGCAATGCTGTGTACGTAATGGTTTGCATTGTAAACATAACTGCTTCTATGTCAGAATTCTCTTGCGTGTTTATTACCATAAAGGTTAAGAAAACTTCGTTAATTAGGAATATCAAAATTTGGAGACATTTGTGTGCGATCGAACAAAAGAGAAAGAGTTTTTATACGTACCAGAACCTAACAATTTGTTATTTATATGTATACCTTTAATGCATAAACCATGATATTATTCTTAACATTACTGGTCAGTTGCGCAATACTTGTTAAACAGATACTACAAATAGACATATGTGGATCCAGAAAAGACGACAATCTTTAAATGCGCAAGAAGAGAAAAATGTGAAATTTCTTTTTTCGCCTTACCTTTTAGTGATACTTAGTGTTCATTTCCAACATCACTCATTACATATTTTCCTAAACTGACGTTGTCTTCGTCCAGTTTTGTGGACTTAATATTAATGTGGTAGTTGTACAAAACCATCTTGTTGAAAGGAATTGGCGTGGATGTAGAGAACGTAGTTACTGGTTAGTGGTTACTAGCCAACTTCCTCAGAAGCAGCTTTTCTCTTTAACATCTTCCTGCCGGTTTCATTGCGAGAGCAATGGCCCCACGTGCCCTGCGTCATCTGCTGCGAGCGACTGCGATATGGAGATACATCACANCTTCATTGCGAGAGCAATGGCCCCACGTGCCCTGCGTCATCTGCTGCGAGCGACTGCGATATGGAGATACATCACACACAAGTTTTGCAACTTTACAACTGCTATATGCTCCTACATTAAGGAGAAATATTGCATATCGTATTGTTGGCAATATGCGATATTAGCTATAACCGATGTTGGTTATATGTAACGACACGAATATGCGATTTTGGCTGTAATAGCGACACTCACATATTGTAGTATCTCGATATCTGATATTCATTCAATGACGGAAATTATGCAGTATTTTAAAATAATTGTGAAATTCCTTTCCGAATATTACACGATAATTTATACTGTAGTACATTAAATTTCATGGTATGTCATAATTAAGCGAAAAGTCATGACAGATATAAATACTCCGTTATTTAAATATTCTATGTGAATATGACCGATATTTACAAACGTCAATACATATGCCATATAAATAGGTGCGATGTTTGTAACGCTATTATTTGGGATAAAAGCATGAGCGATATATTTTCTATATCAATGTAAGCAATATTTCAGACAAATCGCCATCGATTATCATTTTTTTCCTGGAAATTATAAATCGCACCTACAACAATATTGTCAGCATATTTCAAAACGATATCGATATTTGGATGGCACACAGCCCTAGTGGCTACTGCAAGCCGCTCTGCCACGAGATTCGGGATCCACTTCATGTGCTACTGGCCTGCTATGAAAAAATCATGTATGTACCTTTATATACAGACTCTTGTTGTTAACAGTTTTGCCTTCAACGTGCACAACAAAAATACAACAATATGCATGATATATTTGAGCTTTCGCTTCTAACACAGATCGGATTCCTAATGATATGTCAAAGTGAAGTACGTAGAGTTCCTTGGCTGTACGCTGTCAAACTGTACTTCTCGTCTATTCTCGGGTCAAACAAGTTGTGTCCGTACATGTAAGAAAAGAAGTGTATAATCGTGACCCCATTAGCTTTCTAAGTTTACCCAAAAGTTGGCATTTGTTTGGAAAGTTTGGCTATAGAGTGTAGTGCGCTAGCACATATGCAATTATACAAAGATGGTCTAACGTAATATGCCAATACAAATTCGTTACCATGAATAATGCTACGAAATTATTTAGCGCCCACTAGACAACGACGCCACTAAATCATAAAATGACAGAACATATTGTAAGTGTAAATTTTTAAAAATATTAAATTGTTTTATTGATGGTTGGAAAAAATTTGGTAAACATATTGTTGGTAATTAGTACGTATTTTTCTGTTGGGCCAAAACAGGGCAAACAACATTTTATTTTAAATTATGGAACAAATTAACTATTAAACATTGTAATTTTGATTTTTGCATTTTAAAACTAATAAATTTTAATCCTAAATTTTTGCAATACGTTTAACTGGTAAAAATGTATGTCACTATGGGGAACACAGTGCTAGGTAATTAGTACTTAATGTTCCTAACGGCCAACATCGTGTAACCAACTATCTGCCAAAAATGGAAATTACAATATTTCACACTTCATTAACCAATTTTTTTTTATAATAGCTATGATTTTTAATACACAATGTATATATAATAAATATTTCTGCTCTTAGTCATGTATTGTTTATTTGTTAGGAAACATTATGTCGGAATTAGGCACATATGTAGTTATACTTTTGATTTGCCAGAATATACACCAATCATATGGTAACAAATAGAAAAAATTATTACATATAAAAATATTATAATTTTCGCAACTTTAAAAGTATTTCCAATTGTGCCTCTTTCTTGTTGTTTATAAACTAAGACCAGAGGTAATTTCTCTTTGAAATTTATTCAGCTGGTTATGTGTTGTGTCAGTGCTGGGAACAGAAAAGTTGGTAAGTGGTTCCTACTGTTAAGTTGTACCAACATCGTGTAACCAATGTTATATAAACAGTGAGCTTTACGGTATTTATAATAAAATAAAACCATTTCGTTAATTTTATTCAAAGCCTTTTTACCAGATATTTAAAATTTACTTTTTAGTTCATGTGTTTGTTTCTTTTTGGAAAACCTACTGTCGGCATTTTGTATTTATACTTTCGTTTTATGACCTCCTGTAGCACTAATTGTAGACAAATTGTGGTGTGTATTAGTTGATTGGTTCCCGAGATATGACATAAAATGTTACTTTTTCATATTGCGCTGCTTTACAAAATGCCGGAGAGTAATGACTCTCTGCAGTGACATATGAATATCGTTAATACATATTGCCAGCATACCAAGTTGAGTTAAAATTGGTTGCATTATTTGTGCAAAAAGCTAACAAGGAATAAATATATTTAATAAGTGTTTAATCAACAAAAAAAAAAAACTAATAATAGTCAGGTCGTTTCCTTGACGTACTTGGCTGCTAATTGGTAGTAATCGTTAAACTGTTTCCCGAGTTATGGCAAAACAATTATTCTCATGCGGCAATGTCTTACAGAATGGCGGACGAAAAGATTGTATCTAGACACGTTTAATTGTTGTACTTTATACTGCCAGTATACAAAGTTCGGTTTAAAACGGTTTTTTTTTCGTAGTTATTACTAAACTAAAATATTGTATGTCCGCCATTAATAAAATAAGTTTATATAACTTACTTAAAACTTATAAGATTACACGGCATCTCATACTACTACTTGTCAGCCAAATATGGTTTTAAAAGGTTAATATGTTCCCCAAAAAAAAAAAACTTCAATTTTTTATGTGGTGCTCTTACAAAATGCGATGTAAAAGGAGGCTACGTTTTGACATATTTGGTGTTGGTGGTAACATATTATTTCAGGATTCAAATAGTTTTTGAAATTGGTCAAAGAGCGTTGTAAGTATAGCAAGTTGACGTAAAATATTTTCATGACCGCAAATATTGAAAATATTTGATTCACATATTCAAATTGAAAAAGTTTTCATAGCCTAAAATAGCTTTATTTTAATTCCAAATTTTGTGGTAGTCTGTTTAGTATTTGCAATAGGAATTGCCTAAAAGCTTACAATATTTAATGTAGTGCTTTTTACAAAACGGCGTCTTAATAATATTCTTCTCGGATTGAAATGCTTAAATGATCTCATATGGACCTTCTTTTTATTTGGATTAATCGGTAAAACAGTTGACATAGCGCCCTAAAATGTTCGTGTCCGCAATATTGAAAATAAGCATGCGGCGTAGTAAATAACTATACAAGTCGAAGATCCCTACAACAAGTTGGTGATTGAGACTAAGGCTGGTAATCCAGAACATTCAGTTTGCATTACGTATGTACTCGGGAGATTGAACAGCGATAACTAGTACTTAACTAACGGAAGTAGTTCTGGGGCCCAATTATATTTACTCTCTTTATATAACTAACTTTTTACAGTCTTTATATAAAGACATTTAAAGCTTAACTATCTGTACGAGGCCAAATGGTAATCTTTAGCTCAATATTTCTCCATTATGGTTTTTCAAATACCCAGTTACTGTCTTTATTTAAAAAGAAAGGCCAACAAAGTCTCTGTATAAAAGAAAGTGGAAAGAAAATGGCCAAAGTATTGCAGTTTATTCTACAAATCTGTCTTACAGAAAATAAAAAGTTTTAAAATAACCTAAACATGAGAAATATTATATTTTGTTGTATTCCCACACAAATAAGCGGTGTCTGGAATTCATGCAAGGAGTATATTTTATAATTATCTAGTGATTCTCCCGCATTAACGTAACCACGAAGTTACGACGAATTCGGCCACCGGTAGGTGCTGCTATCTTATGATGCTCAGAATAACTACTACCATCTGTAATCTTGTATTCACAGAGATAAGTAAACCTATTTTAAAAGTAGTATTCGAGAATGTATTGAGAAATGTATTTCACTTATAGTTTAAAATTGACTGTTACAATAATTGCGATACAATGCATTCTGTAATAACGGAAAATATAATTGAGCAAGCAGAGCGTTTTTTTTTTCAGAACACAGAACCCTACGTTGCCAAACGTACATATTTGCAGAAATATTTCAAAAATATATGGTTTACAGAATTCCAAGTAAAGACGCTTATGATTTACCATCATTATCATAAAGACGATCACGGTGACTGTCTTTAAGCAAGCTCAAGTTCGAGAATAAGGCCCCTGAACATAATTTCGTATTCTCTGAGATGGTATCCGATAAGTAATATTATTTATGCGTTGCCTGGTGCGAGGCTATAAACAAGTCCACACAAAATTGTTGTACAGTGTTTATTTACAGTAGTTTTGCAAACAATAAATGTTAACTTTTCATTCTTACCCTTACACGCAATGATGCAGTTATCATAGATTTGAAATACATAAGTAAACAAAAATAAAACAGCATTTTGGTTTTAATTATAGTCGGGTGTAATATTTTTATTTTGCTCTTTATTGCATAACCACTTACAGATCAAATTTTTGCATGGTGCTGATCACCGACTTATCAACCTGTTTAAACGACATGCAGCTACCAACAGATTTTTTTTTTCATTCTAAATGGGACTTTACACATGTTCGTTGGAAACACGAATGGTAATATAACGTCTCTTTTTGTTTTGCTCTGTGGAAATTAGACACGTGTATTTCTCATATCGNCCAATGGGGTGGCGCACCATCCTGCTGGAAAATGAAGTCCCCCGCCGCCTCTTCTAACTGAGGAAACAACCACTCTGTAAACATGTCCAAATAAGGGATTCCAGTAACAGTGGGCTCGTGAAAAAAGGAAGGGCCGAAAACAGTGTATTTGGATACAGCGCAAAACACGTTCACTTTGGAGGAAGCGCGCTCGTGTTCTGTGGTTTCATGTGGAGGCTCCTGACCTCATATCCGCACGTTGTGCCGGTTCACCTTACCTTTTGTATGGAACGTAGCTTCATTGCTAAAAACCATATTAGACATGAAGGCATCATCTACCTCGTTCTGGGCAAGAACGAACGCGCAGAAATCACTTCTCAGTTCTTTATCCCTTTCGTTAAGAGTCTGTACAAGCTGTAATCTGTATGGTTTGTACAGCAATCGCTTTCGCAACACTGTCCATACCGTCGATTGAGGGATTTGCATTTCCCGGATGGCTTGTCGAGTTGATTTTCTTGGACAGCGAACGAACGCTTGTTGAATCCGTTGCACGTTCTCTTCGGACACACGCGGCCACCCGAAACTTTTGCCTTTGCAAAGGCACCCCGAGTCACGGAACTGACGAAATCAACGTACGATACTCCACCTATCGGGAGTATGACGTCCGTATTTGCGACGGAATTCACGTTGAACAGTCGTAACCGATTCACATTTAGCAAACTGAATAACACAGAACNCACGATCATAGTGCTACGACAGATGCTCCCAGTGCCATCTCTCGGCACATAAAGGAAACATCAGACCGTCCTCTTCATATTAACGTGTCGAATGCGAGCTCGCTTCTTCCTCACCACCTCAAACCGAGAGTTACGAACGCCTACCAAACCGTAACACCGGACATGCTGACAAGAGTGTGGAACGAGTTCGATTATCGTGTAGACGTCGTTCGGGCCGCTTATGATGGTCACATTGAACAATTATGAATGTATGGTAAACAAACGTCACGGTTCTGCGGTTCATTTGATTGGTTAATCAAGGTTGTATGTTGTTTGGTTTTGATATTATAGACATTAAAATTTGGGGTATTCTTTTATACTCATCCTGTGCTTTGTGACGGTAGAAGGCAGCAAGGGCACAGTATGCGGAAGGTGGGAAAGTTGCGCGCGCATCACTACGGCGGTTATACGAATGCTGAGTCGTAATGTTGTCGCTCAGCTATACAGACCGGACCTAGACGAACTCCAGACTCGTAAGCGTGAAAAAACTGGCTTGCACTACATCGTTATGGCACTTCGCGGATTGATATGTTTACACTCAGAGATTTGCACTCACTGAGATATCGAAATAAGCATGTGTTTTTATATAACATGTTTCTTTGTGAAGGTTGTTAGTGGTAACATACCCCTAAAAAATTCTTTTTAATCTGTCCAAGGATTAAAAATTTTTAAGGTGGGGACCTCTAAAAACATTCTGGTGTTTTCAGAAGCCTTCCTTTACAAAAGAAAGTAGGCTAAAATTTACCCATCACAACTATTATGTTTTCAATGTTATCTCCCCACATAAGTAACAAAACAGAGTTTAAAAGAAAATTACATTTTCAAAGTCTTAATAATGTGGTAAAATTAAAATTGGTTACATTAAAAAAAAATTTGCTTAATCTTAGTGAAATTGTGATGGTTGTACTGTGTTCGCTAAACGAAAGAGTACATACACTTTTTTTTTCAATTAGTGCCCAACTCATTACAAACAAATAAATTTAATAAAACATGTTTTTCTTGTGTATAAAAAGACAACTTTTTAGTTCATTGTTTTATTTCAGGAAAAATATGGTTACAACGACGTCGGCCCAACATAATTACCACCGTCGTGTTACAAACATTGACACAGCTTACAATCAGCTAAATACATTTCAATGAGAAAAGGTTTCAGGTATTGTTAATTATCTGTAGTTCGTAAAGTACCTGTAAAGGGCATTGCTAACATTCAACACACTTGTTCCATAATTTGATATAAAACGTAGACCCAAAAAAAAAATTGGCACACCACTTACCGGCAGTAAGATTACTGACATTTGCCAATTACCAACCAACAATTTTCTGGAACCTTCTGATTTACCAAAATCACTGTCTGAGGGGCGAAATGTTATATCATAACATTTTCGAGTTAGAATATTTTCTTCTACATATAACGTTGGGCCAACATTCTATTGATGTGTGTGTTAGAGCCCAACATATTGCCAAACTGTCCATACAAATGCCTACCATATACTCAATGTGGATTACGGCTTGATTACATGAATTTAAAAAAATGACAGAAAATTACATTATAATAATTTTATTATCGGATAATTTCTATCAACGTAGCGTTAATGACTTCAATTGTCTTACTTTAATTCGAGTTTGTGAGAATTATTATATATTTATGTTGGTTTTTTGCTTATAACAAATGTACGACTTACTGTTGTGTTATGGTGTAAATACCATAGATCACGTCATCATTTTTACTTTATGTAATCCTCTCTAATTCTTACCTTAATCGAAGTAAAAGTGGCTTGTTTTGGGAAATAAAGTTGTAATATATTTTTAGGACTTTGAAATCACTATCTTCACTCTGTGTATGTTAACGAGATGCATCATAAGATCCCACCTTCGTTCATATCTGCTCTAGTCTGTGTGATAATATTGAAATCCAACAAAAGCCACTCGCTTAATGACCTTGAGTCTATAACTGGACAACATCATACAAATGAGATTTGCGGCGGCCATCTTGCATGACATCATTTCCCCCTTTTTTCCTTAGAAGTTTCTATTTATTCCCTCAAAAACAGCAAAATTTGCCAAAATTTCCTTTAAAATGTCTCAAAATTTCCTCAAAACTTCCCGAACTTTCCTCAAAGAAAAAATTTCATGAACAATTCGCCTGAAATTGCTTATGACTCCAATATCAGGCTATATGACTCCTTTTTGGCCAAATGAGGTGTGAGGAGTGAGGAGCAGCATTCACTCTCGTCTCTGATTGGCTATGCGAGGCTCTCGAAAGGGTTTCATATTTGATTGGCTACAAGAGACTCTCGCAAGGATCTCGCCCCTGACAGCCCCTGCGCCAAGATGCCCCGACAGGTAATCAAAGAGAGAGGGTTGTCTCCGAGTCTTCACGAAGGCTAATGCCTTGTTCCATGCTCTTGCACCTTATGCATACTTATAAGAATATTTTACTGTAATTTCTGAACCATTTTAAATGCAGTCACAAAATTTATAACAGACGCATCACCCCCGACAAAGAAAATTATCACAGGGTCATTTATGCTCTATGCGTACTTATAAGCATAATTGGTCATAATTTCCGAATCTTTAAAATACAGTCGTAAAATTCGTAATATAGACATCACCCCCATAAACTAAAATTATCACAGGGTCATTTACGTATTATGTATACTTAAAAACACATTTGGTCGTAATTTTGGACCTTTTTAAGACACAGTCGCCAATTTAAAATAATAGGCATCACCTCCTTCAACAAAAAATTCTCACAGGGTAATTTATGACCTTTGCTATCTTTCAGCATAGTTGGCCATAATTTCCCAACTGTTTGAGATGCAGGCACCAAATTGTTAACACTACTACCATAACCACCATTGACACATGATGGTGCGAGAGTTTACCAACTCGATTCTCCGCTTAGTGACAGCTATTTCCCTTAAACGTTAAATAACATCCAGGCTGGATAAATAAGAAAACGTATACGTAAGTAAAATTCAGAATGAACGTAAATGAATATCTTACAATAAAATGTGATATGCTAAAAGAAACAAGATTTATACAAATGTGATATATGCACGACGTATATAGTCGTGAAAACTGTAACAAATACTTAATAATAATGTAAACCGTCATCGTCTGTCGTACAAATAGGTCGACAGCATCAAGCTTCATACGATATGTTAGNATAGTCGTGAAAACTGTAACAAATACTTAATAATAATGTAAACCGTCATCGTCTGTCGTACAAATAGGTCGACAGCATCGAGCTTCATACGATATGTTAGGCGATAAATTATCATCGCGAAGTGTGTGGGAAACGATAAGTGGTCAGCACTGCTACATGCTGTTGAAAACACATATAATAAAAAAACTTTCTACTTTTGCAGCCGACAAATCACCTGACCTTGATCAAAACTAGACCATCCTGACCAGTACTACAGAACAGCAAACGACTTCCGTACGAACCGAAGTAGTGCCAGACTCCAGTGTGGCAGACCAGCCGAGTTACACATACATTTTCCCTTTTCGAGTGGAATTCAGATATACAGTATAAACTAGCAATCGATATTGTTTAAAATACTATATTTATATTACCATAACCATGAGTATATGCGAAAAATCATACAATATCCGAACCATTTAAGATACAGTCAACAAATTCAAAAGTTAAGCATCACCCCCCTCCACACACCCTTAATGGCGGGCAATAAAAAATGTTGCAAGTGTCAAGTATGTCCTAGGCGCACTTATAAAAAAAACACCTCGATGGAGCTACAGTCCGTAATAGTTAAATCGGTGACTGTATCATATCAAGAAGTTTAGTAACAAGTTAGAATGCATGTCAACATAAGAAAAAAGAATGATCGCAAGTACCAGCCAAAACAAATTTATACAATTAAATTACGATATGCATTATACGACGTGAAAAGACAGTTTTCCTTAGCTAATTACAAAACTACGTATATTTAAACCGTAAGTAGAGCAAGAGAGACAACACTGCTGCACAATTATTCAAATATATAAAAAAACAAAATATGAAGGGAAAATATTTATAAGCACTTGCTAACCATCACAATTACATATTACACACAGACGTCGAGTGCTGTATGCTGACAGTAAAACAATGTTGTACAATACCAAAATGTCCTGTCCAGTAAAACACAATACTTTCCTTTACAAGAGGAATTCAGTTATACAAAACAAATTATCAATCCATCATATTTTAAATACTATATTTATATGTGTATATATGTTCGCATTTTAAAAACATAAAAAAGATTGTTTATATATTAGCATAACCGCAAGGACATACGAAACAATACACATTAAAACCATTAGACACTCAAGATAAAGACAACAGTGCTTCACACTGAGACAAACAGAAAAAAAAAATACAAAATAAATTGTTAATCGCATTACCGGCAAATACATATTTGTGAGCATCATGTATTGTGCGTTATGATAGGCGAAGAAATTTCCGTTGTGAAGTGTGGGACATTGTGAAAACGATCGAAGGTTGTTAAAGTGGTAGATAATTTAATTATAAATAATGACAAACAGAAAAATCCAATCACTTTCAGCAATCAGATACCGAGCTAGCATACCTGTCTTAAGAATTCNAAAAAATTCTTTTTAATCTGTCCAAGGATTTAAAATTTTTAAGGTGGGGACCTCTAAAAACATTCTGGTGTTTTCAGAAGCCTTCCTTTACAAAAGAAAGTAGGCTAAAATTTACCCATCACAACTATTATGTTTTCAATGTTATCTCCCCACATAAGTAACAAAACAGAGTTTAAAAGAAAATTACATTTTCAAAGTCTTAATAATGTGGTAAAATTAAAATTGGTTACATTAAAAAAAAATTTACTTCATCTTAGTGAAATTGTGATGGTTGTACTGTGTTCGCTAAACGAAAGAGTACATACACTTTTTTTTTCAATTAGTGCCCAACTCATTACAAACAAATAAATTTAATAAAACATGTTTTTCTTGTGTATAAAAAGACAACTTTTTAGTTCATTGTTTTATTTCAGGAAAAATATGGTTACAACGACGTCGGCCCAACATAATTACCACCGTCGTGTTACAAACATTGACACAGCTTACAATCAGCTAAATACATTTCAATGAGAAAAGGTTTCAGGTATTGTTAATTATCTGTAGTTCGTAAAGTACCTGTAAAGGGCATTGCTAACATTCAACACACTTGTTCCATAATTTGATATAAAACGTAGACCCAAAAAAAAAATTGGCACACCACTTACCGGCAGTAAGATTACTGACATTTGCCAATCACCAACCAACAATTTTCTGGAACCTTCTGATTTACCAAAATCACTGTCTGAGGGGCGAAATGTTATATCATAACATTTTCGAGTTAGAATATTTTCTTCTACATATAACGTTGGGCCAACATTCTATTGATGTGTGTGTTAGAGCCCAACATATTGCCAAACTGTCCATACAAATGCCTACCATATACTCAATGTGGATTACGGCTTGATTACATGAATTTAAAAAAATTACAGAAAATTACATTATAATAATTTTATTATCGGATAATTTCTATCAACGTAGCGTTAATGACTTCAATTGCCTTACTTTAATTCGAGTTTGTGAGAATTATTATATATTTATGTTGGTTTTTTGCTTATAACAAATGTACGACTTACTGTTGTGTTATGGTGTAAATACCATAGATCACGTCATCATTTTTACTTTATGTAATCCTCTCTAATTCTTACCTTAATCTAAGTAAAAGTGGCTTGTTTTGGGAAATAAAGTTGTAATATATTTTTAGGACTTTGAAATCACTATCTTCACTCTGTGTATGTTAACGAGATGCATCATAAGATCCCACCTTCGTTCATATCTGCCCTAGTCTGTGTGATAATATTGAAATCCAACAAAAGCCACTCGCTTAATGACCTTGAGTCTATAACTGGACAACATCATACAAATGAGATTTGCGGCGGCCATCTTGCATGACATCATTTCCCCCTTTTTTCCTTAGAAGTTTCTATTTATTCCCTCAAAAATAGCAAAATTTGCCAAAATTTCCTTTAAAATGTCTCAAAATTTCCTCAAAACTTCCCGAACTTTCCTCAAAGAAAA
>NQII01014443.1:3014-17710 GCA_002778355.1 Clitarchus hookeri | reverse complement strand
CCGACCTACCCGCAGCCACAGAGTACGTACAATACAGAGGTGAAACATGCGCTTATACCGCCAACTTCAGCCGTACACGCCAGCAAAATCGTGTCATTAGCCAGTCAAGTGGAGATATTTGGGCTGCTCTTAACATCGCGGTCTTGAGAGCCAGTGAGAGCGAAGCGAGGTGAGAATGGAGCAGAGCCGGAATGCAAGAGCGGTGGAAACGGGAGATCCCCGAGAAAACCCGCCGACGAGCGACATCGTCCAGCACAATTCCCATGTGCCAGAATCCCAGAATGACCCCGCCGGAAATCGAATCCGGTTCGCCATGATGCGAGGCGAACATTCTGACCTTTACACCAGCACGGCCACTTAACTGGCCANATGGGGAGGGCTGCATCGTGGGCCATGTCGAAGGAAGCAGTAACTTTGGGGCGGGTGGTAACACGGGGGCTGTACTTGGATGGCCGGAGGGCGACGCGTGCTGGGTGTCTTCGGCCGACGCCCCGTCGCTAACAAGGTGCGCGTGGTCTCGGCCGAGCCCGCGGGCAAGCACTCCCCCCACATCACCCGGCCACTCCGCTCATCCGACCTACCCGCAGCCACAGAGTACGTACAATACAGAGGTGAAACATGCGCTTATACCGCCAACTTCAGCCGTAAACGCCAGCAAAATCGTGTCATTAGCCAGTCAAATGGAGATATTTCGGCGGCTCTTAACATAGCGGTCTTGAGAGTCAATGAGAGCGAAGCGAGGTGAGGTGAGAATGTAGCAGAGCCGGAATGCAAGAGCGGTGGAAACGGGAGATCCCCGAGAAAACCCGCCGACGAGCGACATCGTCCAGCACAATTCCCATGTGCCAAAATCCCAGAATGACCCCGCTGGAAATCGAATCCGGTTCGCCATGATGCGAGGCGAACATTCTGACCTTTACACCAGCACGGCCACTTAACTGGCCAGCAACGTATTGGAACGTCGTTCGCCAACCAGCGCCTGGTAACTTACTCTCCAGCCGGCAATCCAGCCAATAGAGAACACTTCGCAGCATGCAGTAGCCAATCAGACTCAAGGCCCGTTCGCAGAGCCTCGTACATTCAATAAGAGGATCTGTTAAGACCACGTCAAAGGAACCGCCAAAACATTTCGCCTCTGTGTACTTTTCTAGTCTGTGTTGCGGCTCCATCAACGATAGCCAAATATGGGCTGTTTCCAATAGTCTGGTCGGGGATCTTCACAGCATCTCGTATCCTCGGAAAGTGCACCGTGAGTGACGCGTTTATTTTTAATTTCGTGTTCGATGATGGCTAGGAAGAATCGAAACGTGTGCTTGTATCTACTAAGTTTATCGATATTTCTTCACGCTGCAAGTAAATATTTCATAATTGACGGCGTACTTTCGCTTGTAACGAACTACACTCTCAGAAATCGGGGTTGGCGAAGAGAGAGGGNACGAAGAGAGAGGGTGGTGGCGGGAAAAATATATTCATTACTAAAAGGTAAGTCGTCACACGGAAAAGAAGTGGCGCTTTCGCAGTACAGCTTAAGGATGTGAATCTTGTACCCACGTGATACTATCGCTTCGTTAAATACATTTGAGTACAAGATTTACAAACTTCAGCTACTCCGACAAAGTGCCATTTCTTTACCGTGCGACTAGTCTCTTAAAACTAGATAGCCCTCTTATTTCTGAGAATAAGATATGTGGACAGTTACAAGCGAAAGCACACTGTCAAAGACAGTATATTTATTTGCAGCGCGAGGAAATATTTATGAACCTAATATACGAACGCAGTATGCATTACAAGCAAAATCAAATACTTTGAATTAACAGAGCCTGACTCAGAAAAGGCATCGAAACAGAATCGCACGTAAAACCACAATGCCGAAGACAGTGCAAAAGTTTCTTTGGTTGTTACGGGCATGTAATGAATTCCGATGTCGAACGTCCATTCAAAAGAAGTGTTAGCGAGACGTGTCTGTGAATTTCTGTGAATGGAGTACGAATTTTAGCTTTTAGTCCACAAAGAGCCGTGGTCTGTCACACAAAACTTAATATCTTTATAGGTTTCAAAATAAACTATTAGGGTCTTAACATAATGTATTCCTAAGCTTGCATGTGTAGTTTGTACGCAAACACAATTTACATACACTAACCACTGAGATCGGCTTTGTATGATAGTGTTATTAATCTTCGTGGGAAATTTTTCAATCTTCACGCTAACTTTCTTATATATATAAAATCAGAAGTGCTCCAGGTAAGTTGGGTTTTACTGAGTGTAGTCACTGAAAGACATTTGATAAATCAAACGACACGAATTACCTTAATTCACAGAGACATATCGAAAACGCTAATTCTCAGAAAGTAAGGCTGATTTTACAGGCGGTAGCCATTACGCGACTGACTGCGAAGACTACCGTGGTACTACAGAGATTTTTACACTAATTCACTGCGGGGGAGAAACTGATTTTGACTCATGTAAATTGACTTGGTTGAAAGCATCTAGGTACAGGATCATCCACCAAGGTAAAATGGCAAACACATCACAAACAGTTTCAGTACCAGGAGCTAGGTAGTCCCTACTGTTACGGAATAGGACGATTTCCATAAAGCGTATAAATAAACCCCAGTAAAGGCAGACACTGCTTCTACTCAAAATGATCTCAGACGTCTAGATACACGACAGAGGTACAATAAGCATGCTAAAAGTGTTCATATGCCTACAGAATGAGTGTGAATTCGAGTGTGAAATCACTTATGCAAAATTAGGTAGGGTATACGTTTAAGAATATTAAGGGAAGTACGAGTACATGAAAATTGATTATGAGTATGGATTTAATTTAAAATATATCAGAAACAGCTTGAGATAAAACAAAAATGTTCTGGATACGGTTTGGTCGATAGGAGACCTCATACCCTACCACGTTACGTTGGTAATTATAATCCTCCTCCATCAATAAATTGAAGTTGCTAGATTCCGATCGCATGGCATTTCGTAACCGTAAGGTTGTATTGTAGTTTGATGATTGTTTATAAAAGAGCGTGTGTAAACCAACAAAAAAGGCTGCCTTATTAACACACATATCAGAACTTATAGTGCATTGCCATTATTTGCACATTTAGTGCGGCCCACAGACGGCTTGGTACGCCGTCCGCAACTTAGCAATTAAGTTTTCAGTGTTAACTTTGTCGTTAGATATGTAACATAACTGACTTTCTCTGTATGAAACTGGTTAAGATGCGTACCCCGAGAAAGAATACTAGGCGATACGACCGCCTGCATGCTAGTTTTTTTATATGTGAATTAACTAGATCTTAAATGGCAGTGAACTGAATACCTACTGCAGTACTTGCATCTATAACAAACCCCGCCAGAATTGCTGAATGTTGGTTAGCAAAGTTCAATGTGTTTTACTGAACTTTCTCTCGATTCAAGTGGGATCCGAACAATGTGATTGCTGACTTGGTGCTAATTCGCTACCGGTGGTTCTCGAATCATCGTCAGTTGATTCTGTTTCCTCGACACTCGAAAAGCGGCTGGGAAAAAGTTATCTCCAGCTAACAAACTGAACAATGCTCCGGTACACACATGACTGACCAGTTGGAAATATGTTTACTTATCGTCACGTCTCTGCACGAGGTACTAGCTGACGGCAGACGTAGCTGGATCACAATTTCAACTCGTAGGTCCCCCAGGGGAGTGGCATCCACGACGAGGGGTTGTACCGGCCAGGCAACCGAAGCAATGACGTAGCAAGACCGTCTTCCCCTTCCCCGCGTCTTTCCCTCCTCAACACTAGTTGTGACAGCGAGGCTTCAAGTTGAGGAGCGCTCGTCGGGAGCGTGACTGGGCAACAATCGAGTCCTGCCATCGGTGAGCCAGAGGTAGGGGGAGGGGGAGGGGCCGTGAGACACTACAGACTATGGAGGTCCTGCCGCGCACAGGATTAGGCGGAGGGGTGGGATAGGATGATTTGAATTTAATAAGCTTGTTCGAGGGAAGGGGACGGGAGATCCCCTCGGGCGATGATACTTATCTGCCCGCGGCCTCTATACTATTGTCGCCGACGACCGACGGGGTCTTCAACCACCTTTCAAGGCGGCGATCAAAGCAGCTGGAGGAAGCCAACTCACTACTTCTCGGAGGGAGGGGGTAGTTGTTTTTTTTTNNNGCATCAGAGGAAGCATATGGAAAGATGTTAAGAGGAGCAATAGTTAAAAACCTTAGGTAAATCCAGATCTACTCGTGTTCTATGCAAAGGGGGTGTAGGGGTTGGAGCCCTCAGTAAAGTACCGCGCATAAAGCCAACGAGAACACACACTTGGCAGAGTATAAGTGTGTCACATGTCTTACAAAAATGAGGACTAGGCAGAAACTTATAATCAACCAGGTGTAAACCACAGTTTCGTCAGCCGAGAATTTAAATATTTGTGTTTGGCATATTTAAAATTACAAATAATATATGTGTCTACTTGGAACAGGAATCTGTTACCGAATGTTATGTGTAACTGATTTTAAAAAAACTTTTTTTTGCCGAAGCTACGTCCACCCAGAATTTGAATTTATTTAATTTTGTGTTTGGCAAATTGAAACTAAACAAAAATGTTTGCTCGCGGCCACGTCCGCGCGGAAATTGAGAGATTGTGTACAACAGGTAGCGATTCAACAAAGTACTTTTAGAAAGGTAACCACGACGATAATCCAACAATGACATTCGCATAAAGATCTATCCAGAACAGAAAACACGTCAAAGGAAAATAATTATTTTATTTCTGCTAATGAGAACTATTTTGATATAGCGTATACTAAAGTATTAAAGTTGGTTTAAGACCTGCCTAAATGAAAATTTCATCAAAATCCGTCCATTATATTTATAATAATGCTGGAACAAAAATTCGAAACTAGCGATATTATCAATAATTTAAATTGCACAAAGAATACTAGAAATTAATATACGGGTAATTCATATAAATCGGCATAATACAGGTATCACTTTACTGTTATGCCTGGAATGCAATCTCTCTCTCTCTCTCTCTCTCTCTCTCTCTCTCTCTCTCTCTCTAAAAAAATGCACCTCATACGAAACTTATTAAAAACCAATCTCAGAGTGGTTATAGTTACACGGTTTTTCCCTCAATGTTACGACAGTCGTGCAAGTTCGTTCATGTCCTGTGGACAGGAACGAACACTATGGCAGTAGCTACATTTTTGGCACTCTATTAACAACTGATAAACAATTTACACCCAAAGTTTTGTATGCTTGTACATTCAAAGACTCTTGTATGTATACCACAACCGTGGTCTATGAAAAAATATGTTAAACAAAAGAAAACTTATGACCAAACCTGCACACAACAGAGTTATACTACCCGCTATGAAAAACATTAATCATCCTAATTTCTGCACTTTTGGTTTACGAAAGATTGACGCTGGTATTACAGAACGCCAAGTACACAGTTCACTGGCTGTGAAAAGCAAGCAAGTATTTGGTCAAAACAAGTACAGCATGCCCAAAATATTTCTCAGTTGCAACGACCGAACTCACAACCCATGGCAAGAGGAATGAGCGAGTTAAAAAGCCTGTAGGTTAGAATTCACTATCTTTTGTATGTTAAAGCCGCTGCTGTTTGTTATTGGTGGCTGTCTTTGAAAGAAGCCAATTTTACTTTTGATCGGGCTGTACGTGATCCTGTTAAGATGCTCCAAATACTTGTCAGATTAGTCGTTTTCCAGTCGCAAAGGTAGTGGAAGAATTGGAAATCAAGCCTGCCATGAAGTTATGAAGAGATTTCTGCTAATAAATGAAACCGTCAACATAACTGATCAAATCAACTAGTAAGTGAAACTTGTTGCTATCGTTAACTCATGGAGTTACAAATGTTAAGAGACAAAAAGTAAACCTATCGCAGATACGAGATATAACGTATCGTGTGCTGTTTTACGTTACGTTCAATTTGGACGACACATTTGCCTTCTTAGCGACATATTTCTGCTTGCTCGTATATAAATAAATTGAATAGTTTTTTACATAATAATACAATAATAACTCTACTGCTTCTGTGTCACAAATAAAAAAAAACAACCAAATAAAAAATGAAGCAAAGAAAGTCGGAAAACACCGTCTTAACTTAATTTGGAGGTAGGTAGAAAAAATTAATTTTAATACAACTTAGGCATTAGCTAAAGGAAAATATGCAAATGTTTGCTCATTATGTACAATTGTGAAATCACTTACGAGTCTTGAGGCAGCTGATGAAACTGTTTTGAATAAATTATTTCCTTTCTGCAGGTAAATTAGTTTTCAACGTCTTTCGTCAGCAGAAGTGAACACCCGGCAAGGAAAAACAATAACAGCTACAATATTGATTCTATGAATGTGTTCTTGCAGTATGCGTAGACGTTTTGCATTTTTGCGAAGTTGACTATACGTAGTGTGCGATGCAACTCCTTTGTGTGATGTGCTGCAGTTATGCTGCAGCTGTTCTTTTGTTGTTGGCTGAGACTGGGGTAAATTGCAAAAATACTCTGTGCCAACATAATTATCTCAAAACACTGTTGTATCATGACAACTTTATACACGAATGATACATTTTTCACGGCTTAGCGCCCTGCAAACAAACTAAATAGTTCACTATCACTGTGTTGGAATCTCCCAGTGGTTCATTTAAATGAGGAAACACCTTCAAACACAGATATGTGGGCAGTGCATTGAATCCAAACAATTATTCCATTGTGCTTACTCCCTGATTGCTATACGTGTGTAAAGAGACGAATTTTATGACTGTTTCATTCAGAATTTGGTTACCCGACCATAGAACGACAACGATCTCGCACAGCACACTTCCGAAATATCCCCCGATTAGTGAAAAGAAAGTAGGTCTGCACTGTTTTGAAACACATTCAAGTCACGAAAATTCAGTGTCATTCAGCCACTTGAGTAGCAATGGCGGCCGACGAATGGCTCACGTCTATGATAAATGGGTATTTGAAATATATAGGCCTACACGCACAATAGCACGTCGAACGGATCATCGGGCAGCGAGGAAAGGAAACGAACAAGACTAGCAATTTTCAAAAACTCTGCCCCTTGACATGTTATAATAGCCCGATTCTTGTTCAAGTATACGTAATGGGCTTAACGTCTCGTCAACAGCGAGTTCATTACAGAAGAAATAGAGTTCTCGATACCGCAAGAACAGGAAAAGAATCGGTCATGACCAGTGGTAAAGTGGCGGCCTGGTTGAAGGAATTTTACACGTCTGAGGCCTAAAAGTGTGGAAGCGCTAGGAGCGACCGAGACATGCGCATCAACTCTATAATCGCCTCTACGCGCAAAGCACTGAACTGGCGTAGTCTTGGCGTCGATAACGCACCTCTATGAGACTTTCAGCGGAGACTCTGCCATTTTATGACGTAATAATAATAAAGGTTTGATGCACGTCCATATTCCTTTTTTAAGAGTTTTTACCACAATGCTCATACCTAAAAATGACCGCGAAAACACACGTTTGAGCCATTTTCATTATCACAAAAACATACTTTAGAGAGAAATGCAGGAAATGGAAAACGCATACAGACACGTAACGTTTCTTAAATGCTATTCGTAAGCAGATCTCACTCAGACACGTTGGATGGTTATTTAATAAAACGTTTTCTACTGGAGCTCTACACACCGTTCGGCGGCCTACCCATGTGGCCACCATAAGGATCCATCCCAGAATTAGAGTCGAAATATCTCTGAAACCCACGGGAAACAGGGAATCGAAACCAAGTCCTCAAGAATGTAAATACACTGTGTTACTACTTAAACTAACCTCGCTGCCCGTAACAAATATATTTTATCTACGACACAGTCTGAATTATGTACAGTATTGGCGAATAAGGAAAAAAAACACCTTATGTCTTACAGTGTTATTTAAAATTTTAATTCTTGCATTATTGATGACTGATTTAGTTGTTAATGCACATCAGAATAAGAACTGACGTAACAGTGGGCCTAACAGTTACATTTTTAACTATTTTACTGGGTGGTGGGAAGGAGGGTGCGGTGGTGCAACGGGTAGAGCACGCACTCGCCCCTCACCAAGGAAAGTCGGGTTCGATTCCCAGCGAGGTCGCTCCCGGATTTTCGCTTGTGGGATCCTTGCCGGACGATGCCGCTGGTAGGCGGGTTTTCTCGGTGATCCCATCATTGCATTTCGGTGCTGCTCCATTTCCACCTCGTTTCATCCTCATTGACTGTCAAGACCTCGTTGAGAGCTGCCCAAATCTCTCCACAATTTCACAGTACGAATCGACTAATAGCTGCTTGTCATTACGTTCTTCATTAAAATGTTGATTTTTACATGGGCCAGGAACAGATTTAAAATGTATTCAGCTAAGATTTAAAATGAATTCAACTAATCGACAGGATTTTTTTTTTTGTTGATACGATGTTTTTCTGTCGACGCCGTCCTAATTGTTAACGTCGCACACGGTCGAACTTCCATAATTTACACGTTCGTTAGGCTGCGTATCTATTTCGAAGCAGATCGACTGTTCCATCAATTGAAGCAGCTATTATATATTTAAGAAATTCACAACGAACAACATTTGTCGGTTATTTTGACAAACACATTGATTTTTTTTAATATACGAAATTCACTTTTAATAGGATGTAGGGTTCTAGTAAGATTCTTGCGTAAACTGGCAAAGTAATGAAAATATACTTGTGGGTGCTCAGAATCCAAACGTTCAGAAATGTTCATAGTAGCGTAGCCTTTATCTCAGGGCTGTCTCGGACTACGTGAACAAATGGTATTAAATACCTCCCGACAAATTTTTACCATCGGGAACATATTTATCAAAGCCTAATGTTGATAGAGTTTTAATAAAAATTGATTTAACAGTATGTCTCAAGGACTAAGCTTAATATAAAGTAACAGCTTACATCTGGCGCATTACTTAAATAAATCAGAGGAAGCTTGGCCCCGTACGCACACAATGCCATTTCTTCACCGTCGCATAATTTTTTCGCTGGCGGGGGAAATAAAAGCTCTTTTGTGTTTGTCGAGTGATTTACGCGGACACGTCGAATTGCGGCAAGTCAAGCGTGACAGATCTAACTCCTTTACATCAATCCAGCTGACAATGAGGGACGACAAAGAACCACATGGATCGTCCGCGCACAACGGCGGGGCGCGCGGCGACTCGCCCCGCGTGCACGGCTGACTGCGCATGCGCGAGCGGCAACAGCTGTGGGCCACCTCCACCAACAGTCGCGCACGAGTTGTCGGGTAGAGTGCGCATGCCAGCTGTGGGGGCACCCACATCGAACTGCTTTTTTTTAGTCTCGAAAATGTCTAGAACCACGTGGCTGCGAATAAGGTTATCTCAGTATTCCCTCTGACCTTGTTTGAATGCAACTGGGACACAAATAAATTACTATGTATATTACAACCAAATGTAAACAGACGTTCCCGTGATTTTGACAGGTATGTATGCAAACATTGAGCCAATGTTACGGACATGAGCAGATGGCGAAAATCAGTCCGCATCACTCTTAGTCTATATTCACAGGAGTGGTGATAATGTGGAGTAGAGTGCGCACACTGATTCCGCAGTAGCCCCTCTCCGTGTTCCAACACTGGACTGCTTTTCTGTCAATACCACTATCAGGAACGACGTGAATATCATTACTGCTGACCACGTGAATTTGACAGTTGTATTGGCGGTGGGCGATTCAATGTTGCGGACATGTGCAGAAGACTAAAATTGGTCTACCTCATTTTAGCCTATTTCCACAACCGCAGAAGGAAAATGTGGTAGATTGTGCGGCCACGGTGTGCAGTAGCCACTCCGTTGTTCCATAATTGGTCTGCTTTTCTCCCAACACGACTATCATAAACGACTTGGATAGGATTTGAGGTTAGAACACTGGACATGTAAACAAGTGCTGTGAGATTTTTGTATACCTCCTCTGATCAATTTTTGATGTAGTTTGATTAAATTACAATTTATAAAAGTAATTTATTCATATAGAATGACTTGTCTTTCAAAATTAAGATATAAACGTACACGTTCATCACTATTGACCATGTGACAAAGTTTTATAACACAGAAAAAAAATGGGGTAGAAACTTTCAATCAAAAACAAACATCGTCGAATACATTATCAGTGACCTTTCAATCACGGTGTATACGAATACGCTGAATATAAGGTGTTTTTTTAATGGTCTGCAATGCATACAGCAGAAAGTGTCCAATAAGGAGATATACATTACATTTGGGAAGCCTAATTAATGGTAACTTCCAACTTTAATATTTCCTACTAAAGTTCTAATTTCAGGCTATATTTCCGCTTCATATATACAAAGATTAACGAAGTCTAGAATATAACACAAAAGGGACAACGCATCGTATTTGTGCGCACTCACTTTAATAATATAATTGCACGAAAACTATTCATTACTAGGCATTACCGACACAGTAAGTTTCTCACTGTTTTTATTCATATTAATTACAAATGAAATATAATGGTTTATTGATGAAATATAAGTAAAAGTCTAGTACAACCAAGAAGTAACACTTAAAAAATGTGAACATACCGCGAATACACGCTAAAGAAAAGTTTCTGATAAACTTCCTGAAATAAACTTCCTGGAAACAATACCACACATCTGGCTATAAATGTGGAATGTTTAGCATCTCTACTATACAAAGTTGGGAAGTATCCTACGCATTTGACTGTTTCTTGCGCAAATTAGGAACGCCAGCACTAATGTACGGGAAATAACTTTACCGTTCGCGCTTTCTCACTCTACGTATGCAATCGTATAGTGAATTTGCGAATAATTTCTTAGAGAGTGTGGTCTGTATCATTAGGTGCTGAGATTATATCCCGTAGTCTCAAACAGCTGCTACCAGTAACATGAAGTGCAAAGAGGTTTTTATTATTAGTGATATATGACAGCGTCATACCGATAGTAATACAGTCCCGAACAGAATATGTGTTTGTTGAAACGCCTAAAACGATGTATTTATCCATGACTGTAAAGGATAATGAACCAGTTGGGTTCGGTCCTGCTGAGATCTCACAGGTTACATTACGTGGTTCTTACATCTGGAGGCAATTTTTCAAGTAGAAAGAATGTACATGGACAGAAAAAGACGCATTAAAGTTCCTCTTCGAAAAAAAGTGACTGCATATTTTTCTTTCTGGTGAGATGTAGGCCTAATGAACAGTTAAGAATACAGTATGGCGCACTCCCCAAGCAACCTTTGTCTTTTTGAGACTACACTGCTTTAAAAATTAATATAATTAAAATCGTAATCGCAACTCATTCTAATAAAAGAAGTTATGAAAAGAAAGTACAGTACGGCAGTTATGACGCACCAACATGAAACGTTTAATAATTCGCGCGATTTATTAAACGAATAAAAATAACCGTATAAGTGGTTACATTACGACCGACACGATAACTGCAAGATAAACCTACAAATTAAAAAAAATCAGTGTCATAAGTATCGAAAAAAAGGTTGTCTAATTAATTATGCTTTATTTCCCTCCTTTTTTTCATTCGTTGTGACGGAGCTTTTTACAAATTGTTAACCTCTTTTTGTAAAAACTTTCTCTTCTCGAATACTGCCGGTGCGTTCACCAGTTGGTGCCTACAATTATGAGTCTTCGCTAACGCAAAAACTAGGCTTACTAATAGTTTATCCTGGTTATTTATGTTATTAGTCATAAGTACACTCTAAGAAATTATTTGTAAATTTACCATATCAGTGTATACGTACAGTGACAAAGCGCGAATGGTAAAATATTTTCCAATACATGCATGGTAACGTTCCTACAGTTGCTCAGAAAAGAGCCAAATGCGTAGGGAAGTCCCCAACTTTGTAAAGTAGCAAAGCTAAACATTCCCATATTCTCAGCCTGGCACGTATTAATATTTCCATAAACTGTATAGGTTTAAAACTTCCAGTACAGTTTAGGAAGATTACGAGAAATTTTTTTACAGTGTAACCTTTGGTTTGCATTATCTAAACAGATTTCTGTTTTTTTTTTTTTTTTCATGTTCCCCAGCTGCGACAGAAAAAAGGTCTTTCTGATCTACAAGGGTATAATTTTTACGTAATGATACGGAAATAACGCGAAAGTAAATAGCAGACTGAAGATAATTATTGGACCATCATGCACGGAAAATGAGTTGGTCATGTAAAAGTTAGTCCTTGAGGTATGATGGTTATGTTTTCCTCAGCTGCTTTAGTCCTTCTTTGGATGATCATAATTTCGCGAGAGCATTAATCATCACGCATTCATTAACTGAAGAAAAAATGAGAATTATTTTGCGCGATGGCGCGTGGAATGCGAAAATGTTCAATAAAGAAAACTTTTTACCAGCACTGATTCTAACACACATGCCATAACTACAGCATGGCAGTACACCCAAAAACTGCGTCACAAGAAAGAAAAAAGGGGTGAGGGGATGCTCACGAGGTTTGGAAAATGTGACCGGGTATATGATTTACTTGTTGTCTGTGAAAAGTACATGGAATTTGAAACTCCTTGACGTAAACGACAGTAATTTCCATATTGCATTTTTAGTCATAACAAAAATTATCATAAAGGCAACTTATTTCTAAGACAATTTGATATGTCCGTATNTCATATTGCATTTTTAGTCATAACAAAAATTATCATAAAGGCAACTTATTTCTAAGACAATTTGATATGTCCGTATTTGAAGTATTATACTACTGCAGTGCAATACTGTAGGTATTACTATGACCTTGAAAGCTGAAATGGAAGGAATAAACCGGAATTTTGTGTCGTTGCTCTACAAAAGTGAGTTGCCCGTATTGGGCTGAAGCCAGTTTGAATTATATCCTCTTCGTGGTCACACTTTATTGTTGCATTAGGAGCAGAGGGATTGACGTTGTCAATATTATGCAATGAAAGACGGTTGTTGTGTTTTACCATTTTCATAATTAGATTGACAGATAAAAGAAGGAGAGGACTTAGAGATTAAGATATGTGCATATTTAACTCTTGACGTTAATCAAATGGTTCTAACAGGATCCTAATGGTAAAAAGACATGTGTTTAAAGTGCTTGACACGAGTGACATAGCCCGAGAGGGATAATAAGGAAAATAGACTTACCCATACTCGAACCAAGACCGCTCGCCGGCCAGGGAGCAATACGAAGCTTAACCCCACCCATGAACCACATCTGAACCAATCACCGTCAAGTGGTGAAACGGTAGAAGGAGTGGGGGCGAGAAGCGTCACCTCCCTCCCTGATCGGCGAGCGGTCTTGGTTCGAGTTTGGGTAAGTCCCCTTTCCTCATTATCCATCTCGGGCTATGCAACACGTGTCGTCTTTCCTCCTNCTTGGTTCGAGTTTGGGTAAGTCCCCTTTCCTCATTATCCATCTCGGGCTATGCAACACGTGTCGTCTTTCCTCCTCATAATAACTTTAAAAAGAGGCCGTTTTACCGGATAGACCATGACATAATAAATACCTTGTTGTTTCAAAAATTTTAGAATCTTTTTATTAACGTCGAGTGGTTACATTGCACATCTTCTCGACCATAATATTGAAGTCACCTCCTCCTTTAATATAGGAATTAGTCATAAAAAAGGGTAAATATAACACGGTGTCTCCCGATGAAGGTGGGCAACGCATCACTTGGTTAGCGACTCAGTCCTGGTGAACTTTACTCCACACCGCGTGTAAGTGTGGCGTTAACAGTCTCCTGGGGCGCGATTCTCATTCACTTTTCCACTTGTCGGGAGCCCAATAACGTGAGCATCACTAGCAGGGCGTGGCAAAGTTTACGATTTTCTAATATGCAGGTGACACTTCGTGTCATGGGGACTTACTTCCCGCGCATAGTTTCCCTGAAAAGTGAATGAGAAATGCTTCCCTTGGCCACGTGAGCGTGACGAAGATCACTGGACGTCGGGGGGCCGCGGTGGTGTAGTGGTTAGACTACTCGCCTCCCAACTAGGCGAACCGGATTCGACTCCCGGTGCGGTCGACCCTCGGTTTTCGTATGTGGAAATCGTGTCGGACAATGCCGGTGGTCGGCGGTTTTTTTTTTCAGAGATCTCCTGTTTCCCCCGCTCTTGCATTCCGGCGCTGCTCCATACTCACCTCGCTTCACCCTCATCAGCTCTCAAGACCTCGATGTTAAGAGCCGGCCAAATCTCTTCACTGGGCATCGGAGGATCCTAGCGTTAGATGCGGGCCGTCAGCTTGGTCCGTTCAAACGGACTGCGAGGTTCGCGGGCACACCGCACGTCAAGTCACACTTGGCCGAGGACTGTGTGCTTCTTTGTCTCCTCCGCCGACGAGGGAGGAGGGGCATCACCGCGAGATAAAGTGCGCCTAAGTGTACCCCCCTCCTTCCGTGATGAATGTTCCGCATGTGCCTGCCGATATACGACCCCCTCCCCTTCCTCTCTCCGTAGCCAAATCCCCCTCCAGTCTACCCTCCTGCACCGTGCCCAACATGTGCGCGTCCGAGCACAATATCAATCCATAAATCAGACATCAATACAGATAAATCTCCCGCCAAACATTTCTGCGAGGGAGAAAAAGAAAACTTTGTACGTATGCGTCAGCCTGCTGCCTCCCCTCTCCCCCTTCCTTTCTCGGCGTCACACAAACTCCCTTCACCACTTCCTCCGTCTCTCTTTTCTACACGAGACACACACACACAC